>JAVSCE010015879.1:0-235936 GCA_032199065.1 Smutsia gigantea | reverse complement strand
CTAGTAGTTTTGGAGTGGAGTCTTTAGGGTTTTTTATGTACAATATCATGTCATCTGCAAATAGTGACAATTTGACTTCTTCTTTACCTATCTGGATGCCTTGTATGTCTTTGTTTTGTCTGATTGCTGTGGCTAGGACCTCCAGTACTATGTTGAATAACAGTGGAGAGAGTGGGCATCCTTGTCTTGTTCCCGATCTTAGATGAAATGCTTTCAGCATCTCACCGTTAAGTATGATGTTAGCTGTGGGTTTGTCATATATAGCCTTTATGATGTTGAGGTACTTGCCTCTATACCCATTTTGTTGAGAGTTTTAATCATGAATGGATGCTGAATTTTGTCAAATGCTTTTCAGCATCTATGGAGATGATCATGTGGTTTTTGTTCTTCTTTTTGTTGATGTGGTGGATGATGTTGATGGATTTTCGAATGTTGTACCATCCTCGCATCCCTGGGATGAATCCCACTTGATCATGGTGTATGATCCTCTTGATGTATTTTTGAATTCGATTTGCTAATATTTTGTTGAGTATTTTTACATCTACGTTCATCAGGGATATTGGTCTGTAATTTTCTTTTTTGGTGAGGTCTTTGCCCGGTTTTGGTATTAGAGTGATGCTGGCTTCATAGAATGAGTTTGGAAGTATTCCCTCCTCTTCTATTTTTCGGAAAACTTTAAGGAGAATCGGTGTTATTTCTTCTCTATATGTCTGGTAGAATTCAGAGGTGAATCCATCAGGCCCAGGGGTTTTGTTCTTGGGTAGTTTTTTGATTACCAATTCGATTTCGCCACTGGTGATTGGTCTGTTTAGTTTTTCTGTTTCTTGCTTGGTCAGTCTTGGAAGGTTGTATTTTTCTAAGAAGTTGTCCATTTCTCCTATGTTTTCCAGCTTGTTAGCATATAGATTCTCATAATATTCTCTTATGATTCTTTGTATTTCTGTGGGGTCCGTCGTGATTTTTCCTTTCTCATTTCTGATTGTGTTTATGTGTGTAGATTCTCTTTTTCTCTTAATGAGTGTGCCTAGGGGTTTATCTATTTTGTTTATTTTTTCAAAGAACCAGTTCTTGGTTTTATTCATTTTTTCTATTGTTTTATTGTTCTCAATTTTATTTATTTCTTCTCTGATCTTTATTATGTCCCTCCTTCTGGTGACTTTGGGCCTCATTTGTTCTTCTTTTTCCAATTTCAGTAATTGTGTCTTTAGACTATTCATTTGGAATGTTCTTCCTTCTTTAAATAGGCCTGGATTGCAATATACTTTCCTCTTAGAACTGCCTTTGCTGCGTCCCACAGAGGTTGTGGCTTTGTGTTGTTGTTGTCATTAGTCTCCATATATTCTTTTATTTCTGTTTTGATTTGGTCGTTAACCCATTGATTAATTAGGAGAATGTTGTTAAGTCTCCATGTATTTGTGAGCCTTTTCGATTTCTTTCTAAAATTTATTTCTAGTTTTATACCTTGGTGATCTGAGAAGTTGGTTGGTAGGATTGCAATATTTTTGAAATTACTGAGGTTCTTTTTGTGGCCTAGTATGTGGTCTATTCTGGAAAATGTTCCATGTGCACTTGAGAAGAATGTGTATCCTGTTGCTTTTGGGTGTAGAGTTCTGTAGATGTCTGTTAGGTCCATCTGTTCTAGTGTGTTGTTCAGTGCCTCTGTGTCTTTACTTATTTTCTGTCTGGTTGATCTGTCCTCTGGAGTGAGTGGTGTGTTGAAGTCTCCTAAGATGAATGCATTGTTGTCTATTTCCTCCTTTAATTCTGTTAGTATTTGTCTCACATATGCTGGCGCTCCTGTGTTGGGTGCATATATATTTATAATGGTTATATCTTCTTGTTGGACTGACCCTTTATCATTATGTAATGTCCTTCTTTATCTTTTGCTACTTTCTTCATTTTGTAGTCTATTTTGTCTGATACAAGTACTGCAACACCTGCTTTTTTCTCTTGGTTGTTTGCATGAAATATCTTTTCCCATCCCTTCACTTTTAGTCTGTATATCTTTGGATTTGAGGTGAGTTTCTTGTAGGCAGCATATAGATGGGTCTTGCTTTTTTATCCATTCTGTTACTCTGTGTCTTTTGATTGGTGCATTCAGTCCATTTACATTTAGGGTGATTATTGATAGGTATGTACTTATTGCCATTGCTGGCTTTAGATTCGTGGTTACCAAGGGTTCAAGGGTTGCTTCTTTACTATCTAACAATCTAACTTAACTTTCTTGTTAAGTTATTGTAAACACAGTCTGATGTTTCTTTCTTTCTCTCCCTTCTTATTCCTCCTCCTCCATTCTTTCTATATAGGTGTTTTATTCTTTGCCTTTAGTTGGTATTTGGATGGTCTGCTTTCTTTGCTATGATTTTATTTTCTCTGGTGACATCTTTTTAGCCTTAGGTGTGCTTCCCTCTAGAGCAGTCCATTTTAAGATATCCTGTAGTGGTGGTTTATGAGAGGCAAACTCTCTCAACTTTCGTTTATCTGGAAATTGTTTAATCCCTCCATCATATTTAAATGATAATCGTGCTGGATACAATATTCTTGGTTCGAGGCCCTTCTGTTTCATTACGTTAAATATATCATGCCATTCTCTTCTGGCCTGTAAGGTTTCTGTTGAGAAGTCTGATGATAGTCTGATGGGTTTTCCTTTGTAGGTGATCTTTTTTCTCTCTCTAGCTGCCTTTAATACCCTGTCTTTATCTTTGATCTTTGCCATCTAATTATTATGTGTCTTGGTGTTGTCTTCCTTGGGTCCCTTGTGTTGGGAGATCTATGAGCTTCGGTGGACTGCGAGACTACTTCCTTCCCCAGCGAGGGAAAGTTTTCAGCAATTATTTCTTCAAAGACACTTTCTATCCCTTTTTCTCTCTCTTCTTCCTCTGGTACTCCTATAATGCGAATATTGTTCCGTTTGGATTGGTCACACAGTTCTCTTAATATTCTTTCATTCCTAGAAATCCTTTTATCTCTCTCTGCCTCAGCTGCTCTGTACTCCTGTTCTCTGTTTTCTATTCCATTAACAGTCTCTCGCATCTCATCCATTCTGCTGTTAAGCCCGTCGATCGCTTGTCTGATTTCTGTATTGTCTTTCCTCAGTTCCCTCACTTCCTCCCTCAGCTCTTGCACATTTCTCTGTAGGTCCATCAGCATGGTTATGACTTTTATTCTGAATTCTTTTTCAGGGAGTTGTGCATTTCCATCCCTTCAGACTCCCTCTCTGGGGTTGTCTGGTTGATTTTGGTCTGAACCATATTCCTCTGTCTTTTCATGGCTATATAATTGGTCACTGATAGCTGCCACGTATGTCAGCTGGGCTCTTTAAGACTTTAAAAAGAGAAGAAAAAAAAAAGAGAAAAAAAGAAAAAAAGAAAAAAAAGAAAGAAAGAAAAAAAGAAAGAAAAGAAAAAACAAAAACAAAACAAAAAACAAGACAAAAAACAAAACAAAAACAAAAAAAAAAAAAATGCCCACCGGACGTAGATTCTGTGGGAATGCTCTAGGTGGCGCTATTGCCCCACTATTCCACAGCTGTGACTGTGCCGCTCCGCAGGGCCCTTTATCGCTCTGGCAGGGGTGGGAACGAATAGGAGGCTGTTGATCTCAGTGAGAAGTGTTAAGTATGGCTACGCTTCCTCAGTCGCCAGCTAAGGCGTCTGAAACTCCCCAGGACTCCCAGCCTGCTGGGCTGGGTGTGCTGGGGCGATCCGGCTCCTCCGCTGGGCTCCTGTCTCTTTAAGACCGCTGAGGAAAGCGCGCACTTTTTTTTTCCTTCCCGGAGCCGGCTGCAAGCCCCCTGGCGCGTTCCCCGCTCAGATCCTGCCCCTCTGTCTCTCCAATCTCCGCTGCACTGCGCAATGTGGGTCAGCGCTCCCCGCGCAGATCCCCGGGTCTGGCTACTTCGCGGGGTGCACTTCCACTCCCTCCCGGCTCTGAATCCTCTCCTCCCGCCGGTGCGCTGGGGTGGGGGAGGTCTCGGGTCCCGCCGGGTCGCGGCTCCGTATCTTACCCGCCTCTTGGGGTGCCGAGTCCTCTCGGGTGTAGCTGCACGCTGTGCGCTTTCCTGTGTATTCTCGTCTCTCTTTTAGGAGTAGATGTATTTTCTGTGTTTTTGTAGATAAATATAGTGTTGGTAGGAGATTTCTGCCGCCCTGCTCACACCGCCATCTTCCCGGAAGTCTAGGATAGAATTATTAATGCCAATGTGAAAAGCAGAATCACTATTGCAGAATAAAAACCAATCACTTCTAGGAGCCATGTGTCTGAGCAGGATAATTGCAAGAGGGGTAAATAATCACAAGCAAAGTGATCAATGACGTTGGAGCCACAGTAATCTAACTGGAGAAAAAGTATAACTGGTGGGAAAATATTTAAGAATCCTGCCAGCCAAGCACAAAAGACAAGCAATACACAGACTCTTCTGTTCATGATGGTCGCATAATGCAGGGGCTTGCAGATGGCCACCTAACAGTCATAGGACATGGCGGTTAGAAGACAAAATTCAGTTATACCCGTGAAGATGAAGAAAAGCAATTGAGCTGTACAATTTTTGTATGAAATTGTTTTATCTCTTGTGATAATTGCGCCCATAAACCTAGGAATACAGACAGTTGTAAAGGATATTTCTAATATGGAGAAGATCCTGAGGAAGAAATACATAGGGGTCTGTAGATGAGAGTCCACCATGGTCAGAGCTATGAATGTCAAATTTCCAGTGATAATTAGTATATATATGATAATTAAAAAGAGAAAAATCACAATCTGAAGCTCTGGGTCATCTGACAGCCCTAGAAGAATGAATTTGGTGGTACTGTGTGGTTATTCATTGCTGATTCTTTTCTCCCTCACTGAGAACAGAAAATGTATGTTGCCCCTATAGAACATAAAAAGTTAAAACAGGATTGAAGATAGAGTATAAAAATTTTTAAATATCCATGATGATGAATAATCTGTGACATACAAAACACCTGTTCCCTTGTAGCAACTCTGTCCAATTTCTTTGCAACCATTTATTCAAGTAGTATTATCTGAAGTTAAATATTGATCTCTTTTATTTGAAAAATATACTACCACAGACCATGAATATTGAAGTCTTGTGGTAACATTTAAACAGAAACCGTTTCTTTTAATGTTTCCCTAAAATTAAGATTCTAATTATTCTTTAAAATACTTAGCTCTTTTAATAGAAACTATGAAAATACTCCTATAAATTTTTTTCCTTTCTTCAATATTATAAAAACAAGTCTGGATTGAAGAAATCTAAGTGTAGTATTTGAAAGTTTATAGAGGTTATTTAGCGTACCACCACATGGTATATTTTAAGGTAGACAATAGGAAACTTTCATAAGATTAAACAATTAGTCAACATAATAATCATCCCACTTTAGAAAATATGTTTATTTGTGGGAATTTTTGTTGACTATTTTCTCCTAAATTACTTTCTTAAGGGTTTCATTGATGTTATAAGTCTCCACACATCATTTTTTTTTTTTGATAAAAGGGCCAGAAAGACAAGAAGGTCAACTTCTATTCCTAAAATAAATAATTGCCTTGAAATAGTTTAATTCACACAATGCACAATTCTTTTTTTCTTTTTTTTTAACATTTACTGAGAAGCAGATAATCTTTCTGATATGGAATATCTTTTTAAAAATCCTATTTCTGTAAGAGAATACCATTTAAACTAAGAAAAAAATAAATTAACAATCCTGTACTTATTTCTGTGTTCTTGCATTCTGACTATGTTAATAGTCTTCTTGGTATTAAACAGTTATTTATTTTTTAGTATTGAAAGGGTTGTAAATTCATAAACATATGCAAATAATAGTTTAAAACATTTGATCAAATGCATTAATATATATAATATTGAAGAATAACAAATTTACTTACTTTCTGATTCTTCTTGATTTAGTCTCAAATCTTATTTTCTGATTTGCCTAAATATTTATATAATTTCATGGCTGATAAATTGCATTTGCAATTTATTTGGTTTCTCTTGCTCTCTCAAAACAAGTATGGTGATTTAACTTTTTCATTGCTCTCATAGTTCCCTTTGTTATTTGATTAGTAATATTTGACCTTCAAAAATATCCTACATTCCTGATAATTGTAAACTATTTTAACACTTTATTGTAACACAACTCATTCCTGCTTTTTGTTTCTCAACTAACTCCATGTACTGAATCCATCACACCTGGTTGACTGGTAAAATGCTCCTCCATGCCCTTTGATAGGATACAAAGCACTTATTAAATAAACATTTTCTTTGTAGTTTTACAAACACTGAATATGAATGTTTTGTAATCCTACAATTATACATTCATAAACTCTAAGTAATATTTTATTTAGTGTTCAGAGATTGTTGTATTTTCCCACTAATGGTGCTTTGAAAAATAGAAAATAAGGAATGTTCTTCTCTATATATGCCATATAAATGGAACTGGACTTGTATCTTTTTGTTGTCTCAGGGGACTTCATTAAGTAAACAGAATGCCAAGGAGGGGTGTCATTAAAAAATACAGTTGAGTCAATTTTATAAATATTGACCAAAAAGCATAAAAAAGGAAGATTATTGAGGACAAGGCAAATGTATAAGTAGCATGTGATACAGAGCGTATGAAAGTTTGTTTTAGAAGTTGACTCTTTTATGATTGTACAAAGACTCCACATTTTTCTTCCAGAAATTCTGGACTTATCCTCAGGAGAGTAACTGTGCTTATATGCCTTGAATTTTGGCAACCTGGGGAAGAGTTTTTTACTATACCAGAGTGAAATGGTAGAAAACACTATTTGGGATTTCTAATAAGATCAGATTGTATTCTGAAATAGGCAAAATATTAAAGAATGTTATCCTTTAATTGTGTTTTTGAATTTAGGGAAAACTTGTGCACTGTTCATGACCAATGTCCTAGAAATATTTTCTAAATGTGGCTTTTATTGTCTTTTGACTACATTCCTTCATTGTATTATTGTTCACTTTCCTTAAAGCCTTATTTATAAGTATTTTGAATATGACACCTTCTCGTTGTGGGATTACTTATGAACCAAGAAAATAATTTGTAAATCTGGTATTGGATATTTTTAACTTGCTTATTTCCATATTTTCTGCAATGAAAGATGTAAATTTTATTACTGGAATATAATACTCATATCGTACATACATATAAATTTTACTTTTAACAATTTATCCTTATTTCTTTCCATTTATAAATATGGACATGAAGCATGTGTGCAATGAATGCTAGGTGTGCATATTATTTATAGGACTAAAAGATGAGAGTATTTAAAAGTGGGATAGAAGAAAGAAAATAGGAAAGGATGAGCAAGTCACTAGTTAACACATAGGGCAATACGGAGACATTGAACTGAGCTGCGTTTGTAATTGCTACACATTAAAATGGGTATTAAAATATTTATCATTTCAGCATAGTGAAACTTATGTTCTACTTATGAAAATTCTATTTCTTTGCTTTTATGTTTGTAGCCAGAGTCATTTTATTCATATTCCATTTTCAAACTCCTTAATAATACATGCAGCAGTCATTTTTGATATTTTATTTATCATCAGGCATTTACTATACCCTTAAATTATCTCATTTTTCCAGATGAAAAAAAACCTTATGAGGATAGCATTATTATTATTATTATTCAGGTAAAGAGTTTGAAGCAGAAAGAAGATAGTTAAGTATCTTGTCTTTACCAATGTATAACTGTGCACAATGAAATGCTTGGAGGAAAGAGAATGTGTTTTGTTTTACAAAGCACTGTATTTCCTTTGAAAAATCCTATTATAAATGTTTCATCTCCATTCGATCACCTCTCAGACTCCTAGATGGTGAATTGCCTATTTCTTTCTCTGCACTGATCACTCTGTCACTGTTACCATCTACCATTCCTATTCCTAGTTACTGATAATTCTCAGACTTTTCTAGGCCTCCTAATAATTTATGTTTAATTTAGACTGATTATGTCTATTACATTCCTATCGCCAAGCTAATAGGACATTTGCTTTTTAATAATGTTTTATTGTCTCCAAGGTATTCTGAGGTTAATGAGTTACTGTTTAAAGCCAAAGAAACACATAGTTCAGTGACCAGACTCACTCTTCTTAGAGAGTGGAAGAAGAACTTCAATTAGGAATATTTTCCTTAATATGTTCAAAACACAAGCATAACATTTATTAAACTCAAAGTGGTTAAAGCATCTAAATATTTTGAAACTTTCTTTCAAAATCTAAATTAACATCATATTACTGAATAATTACAGCGTATGTTACTTATAATTTCAGTGATATAATATCATCCTTTATAGGTACGGACCGAGCAAGATACCATTTATTAGGTACCATTATTTAATTGGATTATTGTTTTACTTATTAATTTATAATCTCAGAAATGTATTTTATTGGTAGATGATGTTGGATCTCATTTATTTCCAGGGATAACCCACATCATTAAAAAATTTGTCAGTGAAACAAATAAGGGCTTATATTATTTGGAAATTACTACCATTAGAAAGCTCAAAATGCAAACCTTCATAAGAAGAGGTATTATGAGTGCATGAAAGGTCAATACACACCAAATAAAAAAGTATTGTCAAATAGTCTAATGTAAAATAAAATAATAAAACAACACCAAACAAATCCATTAACAAATTTTCAATTATTTCTTTGTCATAGAAAGTTGTCCAGTTATGATGAAACACATGTTTTATTTGAACATTGTTTTTAAAAGCTAAGTTAATGTTATGCACACTATTGTATTTATTATATGAGTTATACGTGTTAATGTTGGATGAAACAATTAATGCTCTGATTGCTGTGACACTGGAACCATTCTAAATTATTTAAACATATTTACTTATTAAAAAGTATTTTTTGAGTACCCATTACATGACAGATGCATATTCTAAATGAGAAGGATGAGTGACTTTTGGTAAATGTTTACCAGAAGGTGTGGAGGTGCTGGGCTGGTCAACTTATATGATGTGAAGTCTCTCACCATGGCAGATTACAAGCTTCCAGAATAAACTTATTTAAGGCAGTAAAGACATGCACACCTGGCTCTTGAAAAGTGGTATAGAGAAACTCCAGCACCCCTCTATGCAAGCACATCATTTTGCCCACAAATTATACAAAGGTCCTTGCTTTTAGAGGGTGAGGGATATGAGAGACTATAGACAACAAACAGTGAACACGATTGGTTGGTAAATTAAATTATATAGTATTATAGGTTAATAAATACTTTGTAAAGAAAGAGAAAACTGAAAACCCTTGGAATGGGTAGCTACTATAATAATATCATTGGGGTAGTAGGTCTTATTGAGTGAACTTTGGAAAGAGACCCAAAGGAGGAAGGGGTGTTCCTATGCAGACTTCTGGGAGAGGACAATTTCACGTTTAAGTACCATTTAATGTAAATGTACTAAGTTCTTAGGAAGAATAACATGTTATTTGCAAATAAATATTTGTTTCCTCTTTTCCAATGCCTTTAAAAATATTTTTCTTGTGCAGGGCAGAGAAGTCCTTGATAGACCGCTCTCAGCTCCCTAGGCTTTCTCTGGTGAAATGAGGACAGGGGCTGTGCTGTGCCTGTGCTTCTGACGTTTCTTATCTGGGGATACCCTGGACATTTCCTGAGTGACTTTTGGACACTGTGGCTTCATCTGATTAACTCCCTGAGTCATTTCTCGCTCTCTGTCTCTATCGGATCAACACCCTGAGTCATTTTGGGGGGGCTCTCTCTCTGTTTCATCCATCTCATTTCTGTCTTTCTGCCTAACACTTAGAGCCCAAGATCTGGATGCTTCGTGGGCATATTGCTATTGGGTTATCAGTATTCCTTGAAACTTTCAATGAACAGAGAAGGAAATACATCTTGGAAAATGAGTTTCATACTGACATTTCATTTTATAAATTTTTTATTGATGTATAGTTGAAACATAATATTATGTTGGTTTCAGATGTACAACATAGTGATTTAACAGTTGCATACATTATGTTTACCACAATAAGTATAGCTGCTCTCTGTCACCACACAAAGTTATTACAATATTATTAGCTATATTCCCTCTGCTGCACTTTTTATCTTCCCCTCCTCCCTCTGTCAACCACCAATTTGTTCTCTGTATTTATGAAAATATTACTGAGCCATAAAAAAGAATGAAACTTTGCCACTTAATACAACATGGATGGACCCAGAGGGTATTATGCTAAGTGAAATAAGTCAGACAGAACATGACAAATACCATATGATTTCACATATATGGAATCTAAAACAAACAAAAAAACATAAAAACAGAAACAATAGCAATTTGTATTCCAGTCCAACAAATCAGAATTTTTCCACTTCTTTTCCATGCCACATTTGTCTCTCTCTTCCTCCACGGTAAGAAACGTGGCTTCCACAACAATCTAGAAATGTATTAATTGCTCAATTCCACAGCAGAAACAAAATAGTTTCAGAATTGTTATACTCCCACTATTATGAAAACAAAACAAATATTTTTTTGCAGTTCTCTTACTAATGGCCACTTATCAAAATACTGTCTTAAAAAAACTGTTTCCTTAGTTCTTTGTTCTTTCTCCTACATGCTCATCAATATGTTTTAGCAGTATGTTCACCTGTGTGTATTCAGCTTTCACAATTTCTTCTCATCTTGCTCAATTGACTTTATTTTTGGAATATGTGAAAGAAGAATATTTTAAACATTAAAACTATGATGATAGATATACTCAGAAATATATCACTTACTATTTTTTTACTCCATTGATCACTCTTTTTATGCCTGAGTACCTGTTTTAATTATAGAAACCTTATGTTATTTTATTATTGTTACTATTTTATATTGAGGTACATATAATATTTATCTTATATTTTAATATCTCTGTGGTTGGTCTTCACATTGGTCTTATTTCTTACAATTTCTTAGTTATTACTGCAAGATTGTTTTTCCATATGAAGTTTAATATTGGTTTTAGTATTAGTGTTCTTCTATTGGGACAAATGACCAAGAAATTGTAATGCTATTTGAAGTGTCACTGACAAATCGGGGTGCTGTATGGTACCTCTTCTTTTCCACAAGTGGAGAGTCATAACACAAACTGTGATAGAGAGAAATCTATTACAGGTAGATGCTTTCCTTTTGAAAAACATTTACTAGCTTTCTACTGGGTCCTAGTAGAGATTAATGGCAAAACTGTAGGACATCAATTGCTTATTAGATTTCAGCTTCCCATAATGAACTGTTATTGCACCATCTCAGCTAATGCTTGTCATTCACAGCAGTAGTCTATCATCAAATCTATAATCAAACAATACATAGGACATCAGTCTAGAGCTGGACCAAAAGGAACAAGAAAGGTTTATATCACATGACTAAGACTCCTTTGGACCAATTTTTTGCTGCATTACATCCTCTTCCCCTATCCATGTGTATGGCCTTATTGAGAATACCTTATAATTAGTTCACCAGGGAATGAAAATATATACATAGTTATAGATATTCTGCACAGTGTGCTAGCATCCACTCAAAAGTGAATTATTGACAAAATATGTGCTTTGTAAACAATATTCATATACAAAAAACACTGGTATATCTGTATCAATATTAGTGAATATAGGTGTTATGGAAAAAGCATACTTCCGATAGAAAGGAATAGGTTGTTTTTTATAATGATTAAAAAAGTTATGTTCACTGAGAAGATAGAACAATTCTAAATTTGTGTCTGCATAAAAACACAGTGTAAACAAATAAAAAAATTAAAAATCAACATAACTACAAAGAAGAAACTCCATAATTGTTTTTGGCAGATTTAAATCAGTAACAATACAAACAGTAAGAGTGCAAAAGATTTAAATCATGTGATAATGAACTTGACCAATTGAACAGTGCCCTCAACCACCATTACTCACAGTTTTAAATGTGTAAGAAATGTTTATAATACTCTGGCCCTATTCAAAGGCATAAAGTGAAATTCAACTAATTTAGGAGGATTTAATTAAAGGAAAGTATATTTTATGACTCTATAAGAGGGTTTTCTGAAAATGTCATATCCAGAGGATCCATTTAAAGCAGACAGAGGCCAATACAGCTCAGCAGCCTCGCCTTCAGGGAGAAAAGAGGAGAGTGCAACATGTGTCCAATTTTTTAGCTCTTCAGGGGCTGCCATGGACTGGAGTCTCTGTAGCCTGTCATGGGGCCGCTATGGCACCTGACATATATAGATGCCTGGCAGCTGCTGGAAACAAAAATGAGCTAGGTGACAACGGTCGCTTCAAGGACCTGAGTTGCCACAGACAGAAACAGGGAGCAAGAGATATGAGCTCGATTTGGCAAAAATGGGCAAAATCTAATTAGGAATCTCCAAAAAAAGTCTGAGAAAACAAGTCCTCAGATAAGCTTTGTAAACAATATTCATACACAAAGGGAGGGCCCCAGAATCCCTAGGGGGACTGAGTAGTGATGGTCTTCCCCTGTATGAATCCAGTTTCCAGTTTAAAGACTGAGATTGGTGGTTGTTTTTTCAAATGTGTAGATATAAACACAAAGTTAAGAGGAACATGAAGAAACAGAAAATAACCCTATCAAATAAACAAAATAAATCTCCATAAAAATACCCTAAAGAAATGGATGCACACGGACACGTAACAGAGAATTCAAAATAACTGTCATAAAGATGATAAATTTCACAAAGCGTACATCTTCATGTTTACAGTGCAATGCACTAATACATATTGCCTCTAAGGACTGAATTTCATATAGAATAATTCAGAACACGTAGATTCTTTAAATGTTAAGAAATTATCAATGTACATCCTGAAAGTACACAAGAAACTGCACACTAATTTTGAAATGTTCGCTTGAAGTAAAATGTAATATCGTATATAACTTTTAGGGACTTAAGATATCATAATTAAAACTATTTCTTACATTGCAATGCAAAATATGTCTAAAAGAAATACATTTCATTTCCAGAGATTTCTGTTAGATAAACTTTACCATATTTTTAAATAACTCAATAACCAGTGTGTTGGAGAAACTTGGATATGGAAGTGGAAGGACTGGGAAATATAAAATTAATTGTAACGTGGCATAGAAAGAGACTACAAAGAACAAGCATACAGATATTTAGAAATGTTGAGATTTTACTGCTCTTTAGATTGTCCTTGGTTTTTGCCAAAATTTATATTTCATTTATTTGAAGAAAATACTACTTTATGGACCACATATTTGAGGGCTTGATTTACTTGCTAGTTTCTTGGGGTATAAATGATGGGGTTCAGCATGGGGGCAACAGAGGTATTCAGAATAGCTACTCCTTTGGTCAATGATGCCTTCTCTTTTGCAGATGGATTAGCATACATGAATGTGCAGCTTCCATAAGAGATGGAAATAACAATCATGTGAGAGGAACAAGTGGAGAAAGCCTTTTTTCTCTGACTGCTAGATGGGATTCTCAAAATAGTTCTGATAATGTACATATAAGATAAAATCACTAATGCCAAAGTGAAAAGCAAAGTAATCAAAGCAAAGTAAAAACCAATTGCTTCTAGAAGCCATGTATCTGAGCATGATAGCTGTAAAAGGGGAAAGCAGTCACATGCAAAGTGATCAATGACATTGGAAGCACAGTAAACCAGCTTGAGGAGAAGCATAAGATGTGGGAAGATGGTGAGAAACCCACCCAGCCAGACACATAGCACAAGAAGGGTGCAGAGTTTCCTGTTCATGATGGTTGTATAATGAAGGGGCTTGTAGATGGCAATATAGCTGTCATAAGACATGGCAGTTAAAATATAAAATTCAGTCACCCTCATGAAAATAATGAAAAATAGTTGGGCTGGACAATTGTTATAGGAAATAGTCTTATCCCTGGTGATAATTGCTCCCAGAAATCTGGGAATACATACAGTAGTAAAGGAGATTTTTAAGAAAGAGAAGTTTTAGGGGAAGAAGTACATAGGTGTCTGTAGATGGGAGTCCACCAAAGTTAGAGGGATGATAGTCAGGTTTCCATTGACACTTAATACATATGTGATAAATAGAAAGAGGAAAATCATAATCTGAAGGTCAGGATCATCAGAAAGACCTAGAAGGATAAATTATGTGATCATTTTGTGGTTCATTTCTCTCTCTCTCTTTCTATCCCCTTTTCTCTTAAAGACATTTAGGTGGAAAGAGTACCAAAGGGAAGAGATGAAATATGTAATTCATTGTGATCAATATCATGATCCGTGATACAATTTGAAAGCATTTTCTGTAATTCATGCTGATTTTCTTTTCACTCTCTTTTTTGCATAATGTTTTATTACATATTTGGCAGTTGAGTCCTGCTTTATATACTAGTTCCCTTATTTTGAATCTAGCAGGAAAAGTTAGGAAATCTTCACAAAACTAGCCACATCATTGAGAGATGATGATAAATAAAAACCAATACTTCTTGCTTTGTCCAATTTTTACAAATCATTACTGCATTTTCTGTTGAAATAATCATATGAAATATGCATTTTACTTTTTTTCTGTCATGTGTTTATTAGAGGATATCACCACCTGAAAACAGAAATGACTTTGACTCCATCAAAAGGTAAAAATGAAATTCAGGAGACTAATGTAAAAAACCCATTACACTTTTTAGAAATCAATTTATGATTTTCTTAGCAAATAAAATTGACTTTTTAATTTGTAATTATTATTTAATGTAACTCATTTTATTTTTAATATTAAGATTAGTAGGTATAATTACTGAGATAATAAAGAAACATTCTATACATATTATATAGTAATATGTTACATATATATTTACTATAAGATAAAATGAAAAGCCTATTATTTAAAAAATAAAGTATTCACTTACTTACTTATTGATATGTCTTAAATTCCATTGATATCATTAATGTTTGACATCATCCATGACTACTAGAAATGTATATAGAGAAAAAATTTATTTTCAAGCTTTTAGGGACATACGTGCAGTATTTATCTATTTCTTTTTTTGCATCAAAGCACAAATTAGAAAACAGACGACTTTCCTAAGATCTTAGCAGCTCTTTTACCCAAATTGTAGTTTAGTGCATTTTCCATTTGAATATCTTTTCCAAGCTATTGAGCTTTATGAAAAAATGTTTTATTCTCTTGTAATTCTGACCCACAATTACCTTTCACATGAGACAACTGTTCATTTCATAAGGACATTCCAGAAATATATAAGAAAACATCTCTCATCTTCCTCATGTATTCAATTAATTTCCAGCTGCACAGGATACACTATACTGTAGAATTTGATTTGTGAAAATTGTGACAGATACTTCCTCCATATTTTATAATCAAATTTCTGCTTGCAAGAGGGAATGTAAAAGCATTGCTTCTTTGCAAGACACTAGCAAAATTCATACTAATCATATTTGATTTGTTTTTCTGTGTATGAATGCTAAATAGAAGTAGGTCAAGAAATAAAAATGGAATGTCAAAAACCTTAAGAATATGTGAAAATACACTATAGTCCTCCTCAATAATGTTTATCTAGAAGCTAACGAAAGCCTTATTTAAAGAGAGAACTGGGAGAGACATTACAACATTGGGTATTGTGAATACAGATTCTTATACTATGATCTGGCTTCCTTCTGGACATACTTATAGGTCAAGTTTTCTAAGTCTACTTGTTTTGACCTTGAAATAGAGTTTCACATTGATCTCCAGGGACCAAGGCCAAGTCCAGGCCACAGGTCTGCTGTATTGTAGACCAGGAGGGATTTCCAGAAGCCGTCTTTGGGTTGCTCAGTAGCCTCCCGAGTCCTCTGCACTGAATCTCTCTTGAGAAGAGTTATGTTCATCTGTATGTCCCACAGAGGACTTAAAATGTTGACTTCTACTAAATAATTACTTCCATTAATCACAGTTACTTAATAGTTCATGAGTTATAAAAATAGTTGTGAAGTCTACTTCCTTTCAAAAAGAAAACTATTAAACTAATTTATGTTTAATCTTTTGAAATAGAAATGATTTCCACATATATCCTTTTTGTTGTTTACCCTTAGGCTTGCAAGTTTATTTTATAATTCTGAGCTAAATAATAACTATTTTGATGTGCATATGCTCACAATTGTTAAAGATGCTATTAAATAGTCTAAATAACTTAATTCTCATTACAAAATGCAATATTTAATAGCAGTCAATTCTGTTAATTGTATCGTTCTTTTAGGCCCTTACATTTATCACATATTTAACATTCTAATGAGAAATATCACATAATACTAATATTTTGCTTATTTGAAATTCTGATTAGTGAATTAAAATTATATGTAATCAGTTAATAATAAGGCATGTATTTGTTGTAATTATATAAACTAATAATTCAAATTATGTAATAACCACTTGTTACTAAGTATATTAAGTATTATATACTTAAATGAATATATAAGCATGAATTTAATATTAAAAAAATAAGGTAATGAATTTATATAATCAATTGATAATACAGTCACCAATGCAGAAATAACTTATGGCTAAGATACTTGTTTGGGATTACTTACTGGAATAGAGGTATTAGAAGAAAGTGTGAAGAACGATGGAAAAAAAGACAGGCATAACTCAAGTTTTTGACAGTGTATATTCTGTGTTTATTTACCTTGTGAACTAGCGTTTTGATAGATGTGGCTCTATATCATAGGAAGTGATACCCTGTCCACTTCATTAATTTTTTTGCAGCATTACTGAGATATAATTGACATATCACATTGTGTAGATTTGAAGTATATGACATGTTTATTTTACACACTTATGTATTCTTACATGATTACTATGGTGGGGTTAGTTGCCACAGAGCTACCATTTTTTTGTGGTGAGATCAATTAGGATTTACTCTCTCAGCAACTTTCAAGTATATAGAGAGTATTCTTATTGATCACTTTTGTGGAGATAGTTTAATACTGTTATATTTTCACCCTAAAAGTCAAATTAATAAGCAACAAGAAACTCTATCATTACTCATGGAGGGCAACTGTGCAGTAATGCTTCCCTTGACTGCATCTTCATACCTGTGATTTTCTGTAATTGCTATTTAGATGTGGAGGCTTAATCCAGGTTCTAGGTTTGAGAACTCGCTTGGAAGACCACTCCAGAAATGGAATTTTAAACTTCCAACAGGAGATACATGTTTGTCTTTTTTTTCCTTCTTAAAAGCCATTGTTGATCAAAGGTAGTATCCATTTATTCATTATGTACTTCAAAGTGGTTATATACTTAATCTATCATTTACTTTTGCATATTTGTTGTTGTAGGTTACACAGAAGAGCCTGGATGAGTGCCTATTTTATACTTTTTTCATTATTCAGAGTTGGTTCTCCAGTATCTTTTTGAATACATGGATTTATAAAATTATCAATAATAGTTTCAATCTGGATAGAAGTATTAATGTACATGTAATAAGAGATATTTGCTATGGTACAAATGCCTCCTTGTTCAAACAGTATATAATCTAATGCCATTTTATTATGTAATACTACTTCAGCTAAAGAATCAAGTGATTTCTATAAATTTGCAGGTGCTTTGGCGGTGTCATTAGCCAAAATAATCAAGGGGCTAGAAAAATTTCCAAGTATATGTTCATGTATAGCCACATCCCAGCAGAGAATGAAGGACTAGCCAAAGAAATAATGGATCCCAATGGATTTATAAAATTTTGTATTTGTTGTAGGTCACATTAGTGATTGACATAAATATTTCAATGGCAATTTGAGTTGACAACACTGCCTCTCTCGAGTACTTTAGCAAAGGGGAACCTTTTCAGTTTGACTTATGACTGTTTAAGATGTGACAGTTTCTGCCTGATTCTTTCCTATATTGTGCTGGTAAGTTTATCAGGCTCATGCTACACTTTCCTGCATTGGAAGTGGACTGAGTCTTTTCTCCAAAGAGTCCTCCTTATGATGGTCAAAAAATGGTAAATCAAGGTAAGAATTTCGGCATGAGTTGTGGTAGCTGCTGTGAGTTCCATCACCCTTCCTATGTGTTTTTCAGTGAATGGTGCCAGCAAATGTGTATTGTTTAAAGGTAAAATACCTATGAGTGCATAATTAAATGTATCATTCAAATCAAGGACTGATACCAGAAACCTGTCCTTGTCACCAGTCAAATCACAAAACACAATGACAAGATTTTGAGGAAAAGAAAGGAATAGTTTTTAAATTTGCTGGCAGATGAGGAAATGACAAGGTCATGCCTTAAAGAACCACTGTTCTCACAAAGTCAAAGTAGTTATGGCTTTTGAAGGGTACATTTTTCAGGAGAGGTTGTGTTGTTCACAGCTACATAAAAAAGCAACTTGCGAGGATCTAAGCAGACATTTCTTCACTGATTCAGTTGCTTTTGGTTTCTCTTATTGCCTCCTCCCCGGTTCTCCGGGGGTAGGATCCCTTGGGTTCTGCAAAATCTGCATTATCTGACCCTGAAACTCAGGAAACAGGAAGAACACAGAGAAACTGCCACCTCTTAGTGGTTACAAAGTTTTTAGAGCTACTTAAGCCCATTTTCAAGTTCAAGTTAAAGTTAAATTTTAAACCCAAATATTTAATTCAGTTTTCTTCTTTCACAATCCCCACTGTCAATTTTCACCTTCCATTTCAAGGGGAGTGTGGATGACAAAGTTCATCTGCCTACTTCTTGCTGAATTAAGGCAACAAGTGATCAGGATATTTTAAATGCAAGGCATACACCTGTTGTCACCAAAGATGATACTGTCGTCCCAAGGTGTGAGTGTGGATTTACATAATTTAGGAAGGCACCACATTATGACTGTGAACCCAAAATAAGGCAGTAAGGTTATCAGAGGACATGACAGACAGAATTTAAATATCCCCATAACTATGGACTTGAAACTGCTGGGGATCCAGGAGAACAAACCAGAAAACCAATCTTCTATTCCTGTCCCAAATCCTCCTAAAAATGGAGTGTGGTGACCTAAATTATGCTGTAGCTGAGTAACTTATTGGCAAATCCTTTCAATAATAGTTTCAATCTGGATAGAAGTATTAATGTACACGTAATAAGAGATATTTGCTATGGTGCAAATGCCTCCTTGTTCAACCAATATGTAATCTAATGACATTTTATTATGTAATACAATTCAGCTAAAGAATCAAGTGATTTCTGTAAATTTGCAGGTGCTTTGGCTGTGTCATTAGCCAAAATAATCAAGGGGCAAGAAAAATTTCCAAGTATATGTTCATGTACAGCCACATCCCAGCAGAGAATGAAGGACTAGCCAAAGAAAAAATGGATCCCCATCAGGAATTCTCCTAGGGAGATCTCAGGTTATTCTGGTAAAAAGCTTGAGAGAACTAGGGCAGTGTTTAGTTTCACTGATACGATGAATGGAGAAAGGGGTGAATAACATTGCTAGAGGGCATTGCATAGGTGTAGAAATTTATCAGGTATAATTGGGAGCCCAAAGGACGCCACTTATCTTACTGTAGCTCCAGGGAAGGGTGTTCCTAGCCCAGGGTGAGTACACTGTGAAACTGGTGAAACCAAAATAAGTCAAGGGGAAGGGAAATTTGGGAGAAAGGCTTTTATTACTTACAGCCACTAACCAGGCTCAGCACACCCATCTCCTCTGACCACAACTCATGCTCTAAAGCCACAGTGCATTCTCTAGCTCCCCCAGCACCATCTGGGAGGAACTCCATCGGTGGGTCCTTGGTGACTGGCAGATTCAAAACCAATTATGTGCCAGAAATGGAGGGGAGGAGAGAATGGCCATTTTCTCTGTACACCTTACCCCAGATCAACAGAGGTTCTGCAGTGATAAGCAGCTACTGATATGTAAATGATCTAAGGCCATGCAGGAGATTCTGGAAATTCTACCTCCCCAGTTTTCTGAGGGTAGGATCACTTGGTTTCTGCAAATCATCTTTCTGCATTATCTGACCCTGAAACTCAGGAAACAGGAAGAACACAGAGAAACTGCCACCTGTTAGTGGTTACAAAGTTTTTGGGCTACTTAAGTCCATTTCAAAGTTAAAGTTAACATTAAATTTTAAACCCAGGTATTTAATTCACAGTCCACACCTCCAGAATTTTTACCTCACAATCTACATGCCCCTAATCTTCTGCAATGGCCCATGTGTATAAAACTGGAGTACTGCAACCAGACTAACAACATACAATAACAACAGGAATTATGATAGAGGTAGCAAGAAAATCATGACAATCCTCAAGCCTGAGGATCCAGCTTGGTAAAAATTCCTACTCAGACTAATTCTATAGCTCATGCATTCCACAGGAATCGCAGCTGAATTAGTACGGAGCTCCATGCACATTCAGCAAGGAGCAGGTGTGACTAGAGGGAAGGCCCAATATACAAAGACTGTGGAAGAAAATAACCTTATGGGCAATTAGAGATATGTTTTAATGACTCAAACATAGGCATCTTGTCCATCAGGTAGGATACATGCAAGAGAGTGGTCATTTGATAGGACCGTGACAGATATGGGGTCCATCCTGGTCTAGGATATCAGACATTCACCTCTTCCCCTGTTGGAATTATGGATGGGTTGGTATGTAGGGCTATGGGTGGTACATGCATTGTCCAGAAAGACAAAACAAAACTTCCCAAAATATTTCTTACCTTCCAGTGGTTCTGGGAACATGATTGTGATGTTGGGGCTCAAACACAGGAGGCCAGCTTCCAGGCCTTGTCCCCAAGGTGCCAGAAGTGCCAGCCATCATTGGTCAATGCATCGGAAATTCCATCGCCATGTGCACTCAACAGAGCCTCCAGGTTTTAACATGGCTGGTGCTGGCAGCTGGATGATGCTTTGCTTACCACATCCTGGTTTCAATAATTCCTCATTTGTTTGCACATGCAGTTGTATAGAAGAGGCAGCAATGTGTGTTTTTAGCATGTTCACACACCTCAATGCCCCCTTCTGGGGGTCTCATTCGAATGCTGTAGCACTGTCCACAAGTGGACTAACCAGCCCCATAGACTACGGGTGTTCGACTTCGGGCCAGATTTCAACAAACCCTTGTACCTCCCTATCATACCTGCTCCAGTAGATTTATATGATACATCACACTTCTGCTTTATTCCTAATTGCTGCACCATTTCTTGTAATGCAGGTATAGTAAAGTGGGTGCCTTGATTACTCTCAATTACCTGCTGCAGGCCATAGTCTGCAAAGACGCTCTGGGCCCCTTTTGGTCATATTCTGACCTGCACTGATGTGCAGGAAAAGCAACCAACAGGCCAATAGCTGTGTCCACGTGAGTCATGGCTTACCAATGTCCTTCAGATATGGGCAGAGGCCCAATATAAGTCTATCTGCCACCTGACAAGGAATATTGACCCCTTTACTATTGCCCCATGTTGCTGCAGGACTCGGTGTGAGTCCCTCTTAGAGCACACAAGGCACTCCTTCCAGGCTCTGCTGACTTGTTCAGAGGTCAATGGCAAGCCCCATCAATGGGCTACAGCACACATTGTCTTATGCCCTGCATGCAACAAATGCTGATAAAACCACAGGGCTACATCAAAGGCAGGTTTTCTTCTAGCCAGCGCACCTGGGCCAATGTGTCTACTTCATCATTCTCTGGGGATGCCAAAGGCAAATGGGCAGTCACATGATATACAGTGACTGTTTTAGTCTGACCAGAGGCCCATAGGTCTTGCCACAACTCTTGCCCCAAACTGGACTGGGGACCAACCATCCAGTTGGCATGGTACCATATCCGTAACAATAGGGTCAAGACCCAACAGACGGCTCAGCTGTCAGTGCAGACAACTATACGGGAGGACTCCTGGGTGATAACATGCTATAGAGTCTTCAAGTCAGCCCAGACTGCTCTATCCCACCCCATCCACCATCCATATTGTCTCAGTCGTAGGATGGAAAGCCACAGCCCTCCATTTCAGGGGCTGCCCACAACTGGAGCTGTCTGTATACAAAGCATCTTCAGGTATAGGGGCTTTTCCCACCTGGTAAGGACACTTGGCTACCAATGGCTCAAAAGCAAGTTCTTCCTGTTTTCCACTAATGTATGTCACTGACCCCAATAACCACTGGAATTCTCCATTTAAGGGTCTAGTGAAGAGGGCACTATGTTGCTGTAAATATACATCCTATTTGGCCAGTGAAGATGTCTATGCCATATGCTCTGTGGCCTTTGGGTCCAGTTTCACACTCACCTTGAATGGGTTAAGTTGTAATTACCTTGATAGAGCTGTTCCAGTGATGATGCTCTGTAGACGGTGAGACATGGCACACAGCAGCCAGTTGCTTACACCTATAGTCATCTTTCACAGTGGCTTGGGTATAGGGGTGGAGCATGGAATGCTCCACAACTTGGGGAGGGGGCTGCTTCTCTCCCTTAGGAACCTGAGGTTGTGGCCTCTTTATTTCCTTAAACACAAATGAGCAGGCTATGAATATGGGAGGGGCTGGTGCCTCAGGCAGTGGCCTCAGCAGCCCTTCTGTTCTTGGCTCCACCATGTCATCCTGCCCTGGCTCCTGTTTCCCTGATGTCTCATCTGCCATCTCTGAGGTTGAAGGCACTACCCCTTCTTTCACCTCCCCCATGGCCTCTTGCAGCTCACATTTTCCTGCTGCGCCCTGCCATGCCACTAGTATGTTTTTCAGTAACACAATCTCAGTTCTTAATATCTTTCACTTCTTTTTCAGAGCATTCCACAACTCATCTCCCTGTTCTTCCTATTGATGCTGAAGTGCATTTCTCTCCTTGGTAACCCTTTCCAACACTGATAAACAGCCACTCACTTTTATTGCCACCCTGTGGTCACTCAGTTCCCCTAATGAGTGCCTGATTTTGCAGAGGGCCAACTCCACTGCCTCCAGTGTCCCCACCCCCTCCCAAATCTGGGGAGGGCCCAGTTCTCTAGGAGGCACTTGACGCACGAACAAATTCTCACTGGGGAATCTCTCAATGGAATCCTTGTTGAATACCAATTACACGTAGGTGTGTCCTTCCTTGGGTGTTTCCCCACCATCCAAAGTGGATGTCCAAGGGTAGCTCCCCACCATCTATAGGAGCATCCCACCCAAATATCATGCCCATGAAGACAGATTTTAGATTCAATAGATCCTGCTGACTCATGGCAGGTGTTTCTGGCCCAGGGTGTGTCACCTATGAAACTGATGAAACCAAAATAAGTAAAAGGGAAGGGTAGGTTGGGTTAGGAGAAGACTTTTATTTCTTAGAGTCACTACCAGGCTTGGTATGCTCTGTCATCTCCAGATGAGGCTCACACCCTGCTGCCATGGTATGTTCTCTACTTCCTACCTGCCCATTCCAGGAAGAACTCCATTGGCATGTCCTTGGTGACTGGCAGATGCCAGAAAAATTACTTACCAGGAATGGAAGGCCGGAAAGAATTACTATTTTCTCTCCACCCCTTTTCCCAGATTGATGGGAGGCTCTGCAGTGGTAAATACCTATTGATATGTAAATGGACTAAGACCAGGAGGAAGATTCTGGAAATTCTGCCATTTACCCTACAGTTACAGATGAAAACATCCTGTAGGAGCACAGAAACAAACTGAATCATTCTTTTTAGAATCTGATACAACCTATCATATTTTCAAGGCCACGCATTCCATCCTAGTTGAGTGTGAGAGTAACAGGTCACAAATATAATATGATCTGGGGACAGGAAATGAGACATTCTGAGCACACATAGACAAGGCCTCTTTAGGCTCAGGGGATACATGTGGAAAGATATAGGAGTGGAAATACCAGTTAGTTGTCTCTTAAAATAGACTGTACCTAGTTCTGTAATCAAAAGTGTAGTGACACGGCAAATCTTTCATGTGTTGCATGGGGGAATGAGCTATTCTCACTAGATACATGAGGGTAGAGGCAAAATTTGTGGAATACCAGCGTATTTAAGAACTGCAGAGAAATTCATGCCTAGATGTACTAAAGGATTACTGTGCCCTGCCATGAAATGGGCTTTTGGGAGGAATATCCAATAATCAGATGGGTAGTGGATGCCATACTTTGGGTGATATGGACTCGGGCGCAGTCCTTCCACCTGTAGAAAAAGAAAGAGCAACAGACATAATAAGCAAATACATGTCATTTTTAGGACTTATTCTGCTTAGAGATATTTTAGGTCTTTTACAGGATGGCTGGTCTATGTATCTTCTATCTTTAGGGAACTTTTTTATTCTGGTGTGATATATCTGCAGTTTTACTCCTCCCAACTTTAGAGAAGTGTGGGTAGTCAGGAGCACATCATAGCATCCCTTCCATTTTTCCTCCAACTGTTGTTAAGGTGCTTGTTCCTTCCAAGCTTTTACTAGGACATAATATCCAGGTCAGAATGGATGCAAAGAGACATCAAGAAAAGAATCAACCTGTAGGAAGCAAACTTATGAATAGTAGTTAATATTTGACTTATTTGCTGAAGGTACTGCTTTATCCTACTTTCTTCTAATATTGACAAAGTAGAAAACTTACCTTACAGTTTCAGGAAGGGTCTTCCATATATTATTTCATGGGCTTGGTTTAAGCCTGCTTCTAGGGGTTACACCGAAAAATAGACATGAGCAGGTGGCAGGAGATTAAGGCTGGTAAAGCCCACTAAAGGGGATTCAAAGAATTAACCATATAAAACTTGAGAACCATAAAGGAATCACAGTTAATGAATTAATTAATTGAAGTCCCAAAGGCCAGGAGCTACTTGGAAGGCCCAGATATTCCCCAGATAAAGAAAAGTATCCAAGTGCAGCCCATGTCTTCATTTTATCAATTAGATCATGTCATTGTAAAATCTACTTAGCCTGCACAAAGGCCCAGCTTATTCTTTAACCTTAACCTATATACTGTTTTTTTCCCTTCTTCTGGCCCCTTAAATTGAGCAACTTTATACATGATGCCTTATGCTGACCCTTACCCAAAATGCCCCATACCCCAATTCCTTAAGCATGCCTCCTCTCTGAGGTTGCCCACACTCACCTGTCTTTGAGAGTGTCACTCTCTTTGTCTACTCCAGATAAATAGGGAAGGACTGCTTAGATGCTGCAAGTTCTGGGGCTTGCAAGTTCCCATCACCTGGGTGACCCAATGGAACTGTGGCTGTACAATCATGCTCCTTGTTAACTTGCCTGAAAATCTTTGTTTGCCTTCGGGTAATTCTCAGAACATAATCTCACTCCAACCAGTGTTCTGTGGCTCCCCAAAATCTTGTGTGGGGGGTAGGAATCAGTTCCCACAATGTGCAGATTCAAGCAGACACCAGATGCCAGGTGACACTGACTTTAGGAGTTGGCAGGGGATTATGCCCTATGCCAAGTAGGAGTTCAATGAGCTTCCTTTTACTCCCTCTGTTTTTCCTTCCTCTCTGCTATATTCATGTAAACCTGCTTTTGTCTACCTGGACTCTGGCACATTCCTCCCTTGGAGTATATTCAAATAAAACCCTAACTCTGCTTCACTGTTGTGTCCCTGCCTTTCACCTCTTTGTTGCAGCAGCGGCAAGAACCTAAGAGAACAAATCAAACCCCAACATAGGGGTCACCCTAATTCTGAGTAGGGCAAGCAACAATACCTTGTCTTATTTTAGACTAGTTTCTTGGCACAGTTTAGCATAGTTTTTTTAAAAGTATGATTTATCTTTTCTGTTTTTCCCATCAATTGTGACCTGCATGAGACATGTAGTTTCCATTTTATTTGTAAAACTTTACTTACCTTCTGAGCTACTTTTAGATAAAGGACAGTCCATTATCTCTCTGTAAGGGCAACAGGAATCGATATCTAGGAATTATTTCCTTAATGAAGGTTGGCACCACCACATTGGCTTCCTCTGTAATTGCAGGAAAAGCTTCTACTTACCCCAAAAATGTGTCAACCAAAACTTGTAGATACCTGAAGTTCCCTGTAGTCTTAGCCTTGTTGGTGAAGACAGTTTGAAAATATTCCAAAGGACCTTTTTCCATATACTGTACTCCCCTTTCCAATGAGGGTTTCTCAGCTTAAAGAGTATTGTGAGCACATAACTGACAACTCTGAGCAAACTGCTGTACAGTAAATAAAACCCTCTCAAATAGGGGTTACTAAGTTCATCAGATCATTTCATACATGATGAGTAATGTCATACAATCATCTCATGGGTTTGACCAGGGCTTCTGGTAGCAATGTTAGTCTGTGAGAGCTCAACTTCCATGTGGAATTTTCATCCCACTGATCAGAGAACCACTCTTTGGCCCTCTTTTCATCTTCTTCTGCATAATGAGGTTGGAATCCATCCAAATCTAATTGAGGTAGCAGATCTCTTAAAAAGGAGTTCCCTTTGGCTGCTTTCTCTGCAGCTTTATCAGCTGCCTGGTTTCCTCAGTCCACATAGTTCCAATACTTGGTGCCCTGGATAACACATTATGGCCACCTCTTCAGGTTCAGTCACTGCCTGAAACAAGACCAATATTTCAACTGCATATTTTATGTCCTTATTTCCTGCTGTTGGCAACCTCCTGTCTTTCCAAATTGCTCCACGGGCATGCACAATCATCAACACATATTTAGAATCTGTATAAATGTTTACCTTCATTCCACTGGACAACTGGAGGGCTCTAATCAGTGTAATCAATTCTGCCTTTTGTTCTGAGGTTCCATGTGGCATGCTGCGACCTCTATCACCTGCTCTGCTGTGACCACTGCATATCCACCTTTCAGGGTCCATCTCCCAGGAAGCTGTTTCCATGGTAAACAGGTCTCCAGCTGGCTTGGGCAAGGGAAGTTCAGTGAGATACATACAGCTGGAAAAGACAGTCTCTAAAATTTCCAAACAATTATGCTGTAATTGTTCCTGTTCTTGGGCAGGCAACACCGTAGCAGAGTTTAGAGTAGACACAATCTTTAATTTCACATTGGGGTTGTCAAGAAGGATGGCCTAATATTTCCCTAGCTGCCCTGCTGTCAGCCAGTAGCCTCCTTTTTGTTTCAACAAATTCAGGACCTGATGTGGACCCTGGACTACAATGGGCTGAATCAAAGTGAACTTTTCTGCCCCCTGCAGTAACTTACAGGTAGTAGCTACTGCTCATAGACAGGGAAGCCATCCTCTCGCAGTTCGCTCCAGTTGTTTGGACAAATATGCCACCAGTAGTGGCACATCCCCCTATGCTTGTGTCAGTACTTCTTTAAAATTCATGTACATGGAGCTTAAATTCTTTTTTAAGATGAGATAGGCCCAAATAGGGGCCATCATTAGTTTTTATTTAGCATTTTAAATGCATTTTGACATTGTGTTATCCAAATCAGAGACTCCACATCTGAGCATTTTAAAGCTTCATATAGTGGTTTTGCAATACATCCAAAATTAAGGATCCAGATATGACAAAAACTGGCCATCCCACGGAATTCCCTCAGCTGCCATATTTTCCCAGGGACTTTTAGATTTAATATGGCTTGTTTCTGATCTATCATAAGGCTCTGGGTCCTTTTGCTTAATTGGAAGCCCAAGTAAGTCACTTACTCTTTCCATTTGAGCCCTGTGAGGTGACACCTTATATCCACATATAACCAAATGATTTAAAACTGAAATAGCATAACCAAAAAATATTCAAAGTCTGGGTTTGCTATAAACAGATCATCAGCACTTCCTAAAAGGATGCTCTAATCTAATTGTGAGATTTTCAAGTTTTTGCTAAGATTTCACTGAATATAGAGGGACAGTTCTTAAATCCCTGTGGCAGTACAGTTCAACAGTATTCAGTAGTAACTTTAGTCTCAGGATCTTGCCCTTCAAAGTCAAATGATAGTTAAGCCTCCTCAAAGAATGCATCCTTTAATTCCAACACTGAGAACCACCTGTAACCCCCAGGACTGTATCTGGAAGGTATCTCGGTTTGGTACAGTGGGATGTATATTTTGTACAATATCACTAATGACCCTCAAGTCTTGTACAAACCTATATTCATTAGTATGAGGGTTTTTTACAGGAAGAATTGGAGTGTTGTAAGGAGACAGGCATGGCTGAATCAGATGAGTCTAAAAAATTTGGCCAAGATAGGTTAAATTCCCTCCAAAGCCTCCTTCTTTAGAGGCTGTTCCTTTTATGGGGGACATCCAGCACCTTCTTTTAAATGTATCCTTAAGATATTGGGTTTAAAGCTCACTAGCGATCCTATCTGCCCACACAGTTTTACTCACGCTCTCCTAGATCTCATAGACAAGGGAGCCATCTTTTCAGTTTCCAATCCAAAATTAGCCTTGTTCAACAGAGAGTCAGCAACCGCAGTAGAGGTGACTGGGCAGCCTTGAAGGAGATCATTACTACAAACTCTGGAGTGTCAACTGAGAAAACAACAGTTTAGGCACAGCTTTCTGTATATGCCTGATTGTCCCATACCTCCCTTAGGACAAGACTTGCTTTGTAACTTAAATGCCCCCCAAATTTTGTCACCCAAAGAAAAAGAGCTCTATCTACAGGTCCCTCCTGAACATGCTCTGCGCCTTCGGTTTTCAGTCACTACAGAAGAACAGAATAATTAAGATCCTTTTTCTCCTGAGAAGTTCATTCATTAACTCTATTATTTTTAGTTTTGCTTCTCACTCTACTGCTCACCAACAATGGAACTTAAGAGCTTCTTGCTTTGATTGGTTAACATAATTTATATGCCAAGTATAATATTAAGACTTAGAGCCTTCCTGGACTACATTATAAAAATATCATTATACCCAATTTAAATCATGTGAGCAAAAAAACCAATAATATTGTGCAGGTTCTTAGTAAAGGCTATTCAAAATTTGCCCATCTTGATAGAATTTCAGATATGTATAGAGAAAACAGAAGTTTTTATTCTGTTCTGTTTTTTCAAATCAGTCAATCCCATTGGCTATTCCATGGCCACTGGTTTTATATTCAGAATTATAGATCAATGATTGCATGGATGTGGGAAATCATATAAATCATTTACAAGTGAATTGCTTCTCACCTCATATTAATCACTTACAAGTTAATTGCTTTTTACGTGCACTGGTTCCTGTACCTGTGACTTGATGCATAAAGGAATACGGTATATTGCAGTTATGCTAGATAAACAGTATATTATGGTTATGCTTTTGTTCATGATGTGACTGTACTTACATTGCTTCCTGTAAGTAGAAGTAGATCATCAATCACTATGTAATGTGGTCTTTCCCAGACCTCTATTAATTATTATGTAATATGATTTTTCCTGGACCTCTTCTGTGTTTACTGAGCAATAAATGTGAGAGGTGCTCTCTCAGCATCACTCTTGAGCTGTTACACCTTGAGTCCCCTGGCTAGTACTTTCAGGTCTTCAAAATATCATCATGTTGCCTCCCTTCCCTGCGTGTCAGTGGCAGGGAGGAGCCAACAATGGAAACTACAGATAGTTTTAAAAGAAGACACAAATACAGCCACTTCCAAGTTATAAAGAATGTTTGACAAATGAGCTCAGCATTTCCTGCAGTTGTGACATAGATGTAAGAAGATAGTAAATCAAAAGGTTAAAATTTCAGTTTTCCTTTATTGAATCTTCATGATGGCATTCATTCATATTAATAAATACATTGATTTGTTTGTATAAAATAGTACGTTAAAGTCAAAATCTTTGAAAGTGTGTATTTAACTGGTTTCATAGGGAGTAAGTGGAGGGAATCAGCATGGGGCAACAGAGGTACTGAGAATAGTTACTCCTATGGTTAATAATGCCTTTTTATTTTGCAGAGGGATTAACATACATGAGTATTCAGAAAATGAAGAAAAATAGTTGGGCTGCACAATTATAGGAAATTATTTTATCTCTGATGATAATTGGCCCCAGACATCCAGGAATATGTACAATTGTAAATGAAGGTTTAGAAAGAGAAGTTCTAGATAAGAAATTCCTCAGCAACTAAAATTGACACCTGCCTGTGTATTTAAATGCTCTTTTAGTTTTTCAGTTTTGTTTTTTAGTTGTGTTTCTATAATCCTTTACATAAAGGTTTTTCACATCCATTTTATAGATGCTTTCTAGTCTTGGTTTTGTCAATATTAGAAAAGATAATTTGTCACAAGGTATGTGGGGATTTCACTTATTTTTTATTATTATTCATTATGCTTACGTATTAGTCATATAAATTACCTGGAATATATTGAATAATTATAATGTAAAAAGTTAAATTCATTCCCTAAAAGAACCAGAGAAAATTATTTTAAAATGTCACCTTAAGACAACTCATGGGTGTGGAGTTGTGGGTAATTATTTTGTCCATAATATTTTTTATACATTTCCAAACTGTGCATATCTTTCACTGGCAATAAGAAGAAAGTAATATTTTGAGAATATTGAAAATGTGTCAATATCTTTATTCTCAATTTTTCACTAATCTTGGTACCTAATTTACTTCTTAAGTTAAATAAATTATAAACTTCATGATGAATTCTTAAGAATAAAATTAATTGTCTGCAGCATTATTATGAATGTATACCTACTATGTCATCAAATTTGACAATTAATGTTTTGTTGTCAATATTTCTTTAAATAAATGAACAATGAATACTCTACTCACAATATTATTTTATAGAAAATTCCAGAGATTGATAATTTTTTTGTAAATATTAAAAATCTTTAAAAATTAATGACTCAAAATAGCAACAACCACTTCATTACACTTAACAAAAGCAATATTTTCTTTATATTACAAATATTTGTACATGTAGGTGGTAAATACACAACTGTTTCATCAACATAAGGGGATTTTAATTTTTTTTAAATATGGTTACAGTTAGAATCTCATTAATGTCCATACATTAGGATTGGTTAATCATTTGGTTTACTTTATAGTTTTCCTATGTCTTTTTCTTTTCCTCATTGAATTTGTCAAAATAGACTTTAAACATTTACTTTCATGTACATACAACATACCAAAGCTTATGGAGTATAGCATAAGCAGTAATAAGGAGAAAGTTCAGAGTGATAAGTACATATATTTGAAAAAAAGAAGTATCTCAAAAAAACCCCACTAATTTTGCACCTCAAAGAGGTAGAAAAAGAACAAACCAAGCCCAGAGTTAGAAGACAGAAAGAAACAGCAGAAGTTAGAGCAGAAATAAATGAAATAGCAAATAGAAAAATGATACAAAAAACTGACAAAACTAAGGTTTGTTTTTGTAGAGATAAACAACTGACTAAGCCTTACTAAACCAGGAAAAAAACAGAGATGACTCAATAAATAAAATCAGAAATAAACAGGCATTATAACAGATGCAACAGAAATTGTAAAATGACTCAAAAGAAACTACTATGAAAAATTATAAACCAACAAACTGGATGTCCAAGAAGAAATTAATTAATTCCTAGAAATATACAATCTACCAAAACGAAATCATGAAGAATTAAAAAGCATGAACAGCACCATTCTAACTAGTACTGATATTTATACAATAATAAAAAGATCTTCCAACAAAGGAATTCTCAGGACCAGATGGCTTCACTGGTGAATTGTACCAAACATTTAAGAAAGAAATGACTCTAATTTTCTCAAGTCTTTCCTTATCATTAAAGAGGACAGACACTTCCAAACTCATTTTATGGGGCCTGCATTATCCTGATATCAAAGTCAGACAAAGACAACATAAGGAAATAAAGCTACCAGCACAAACCTCTCATGCATATAAATATAAACATCTCTACAAACTCAACAGTATACTAAAAGAGTCATATACAATGACCAAGTGTGATTTATCCCTGGGATATGAGGCTTGTTGAAAATCATATGAAAATCCATGTGAGAAACTACATTAACAAAAATAAAGGATAAAAATCACATTATCTCATGAAGAAAATGCATGTAGCAAAGTTCAAATGTTCATGATAAAAGCTCTCACCAAACTAGCAATAGAAGGAAATTACCTCCATATTATAAAGAGCATATATGAGAAAACACAGCTAATATTATACTCAAGGGTGAAAAACTGAAACCCTTTCTTCTCAGATTAGGAACAAGCAGGGATTATTCTCTCACTTTCATTCAACATATTATTGAAAGTCCCAGCCAGAATAATTAGGCTAAATAAATAAATGACATGCCAATTTGAAGATGACATGATCTATATGGAAAACCCTAAAATATCCTTAAGAAAAATTTGAGAGCTAATAAATGACTTTAGTAAATCTGCAGGATAAAAATCAAATTAAAAAATCAGAGGCATTTCTATACACTATTGACAAACTATCTGAAAACAAAATTAAAAATGTCAGTTACAAAGGCACCAAGAAGAAAACAATACTGAAATGTAATCTTCAATAAGGATATAAAAGAGTTATAGATTGAAAAATACGAAACTTTGATCAAAGAAATTAAAGATGACACAAACAAATGGAAAGCCATCTAGAATTCATGATTTGGAACATATTATTGTCCATGTTACCTAATTAGATCTATAGATTCAGTGTAATCTCTGTCAAAATACCAATGGTAGAAAAAAAATTATAAAATTCATATGGAACCGCAAAAGGCCATGAATAGATAAATCAATCTGTCAAAAAAAAAGAACAAAGCTGGCTTCCATGTTTCAAAATATATTACAAAGCTACAGTAATTCAAAACACTATGGTACTGACATAAAGATAAAGGAATAGACTGATGGTGCCCAGAATAAACTCATGTATATACGGTCAACTGATCCTTGACAAGGGTACCAATAACACACAATAATAAGTGTGCCAATACATCAGCAAATGGTGGGGGAAAACTTGATATGTAGAACAATGATATTGTCCTCTTACTACACACACAGGAGTCAACACAAAATGGATTATAGATTTAAATGTAAGATATAAAGCTTTACAACTCCTTAGAAGAAAACATAGGGGAAAAGCCTCCTGACATTGAACTTTGCAAAGATTTAACTGACACGACACACAAAAACATAAGCAATAAAACTAAAAATAGAAAAGCAGAACTACATCACACTAAAAATCTCTTTCTCAGCAAAGGAAATAATCAACAATCAACAGAGTGAAAGGAAAATCTATAGAGGGAAGAAATAATTTACAAAGTGTATTGGGTAAGAATTAATGTTCAAAATATACAAGGAACTCCTACAGTCAAAGGCAAACAAGCAGAAACCCTGGTAACCTAATTAGTAAATGGACTAAAGACTTGAGTGGACATTTTTCTCAAAAACATACAAATATAAGAAAATAAATGTCCAATAGGTATATGCTAGATGCTCGATGTCACTAATCATCAGGGAAATTCAAATCCAAGCTATGCTCATAGGTCACCTAACACCTGTTAGGATGGCTATTATCAAGAAAACAAAAGACACTAAGTGCTGGCAAGGATGTGGAGATCTTAGAATCCCTGTACATGGTTGGTAAGAATGTAGGACTGTGTAGTCTCTGTGGAGAATAATATGAAGATTCCTCAAAAAGTAAAAATAGCACCAACACATTATCTATCAATCCTATTTCCAGGTATGTATTTAAAATGATTCACAGCAATATCCCAGAGAGGCATTAATACTCCCATATTCCCTGAAGCAGTGTTCACAAGTGTCAAGATACAGAAGCAACCTAAGTGTCCTTGGAAGGATGAATGAATACAGAAAATGTGGTAAATGCATACAAAAGGATAATATTTTCAGCCTTAATAAAGAAGTAAATCATGTCATACATGACAACATGAATGAACCTTTACACTAAATAAACTGGCATTCACAAAAGGATAAAAACTGCATGAATTCACTTGCATGAAATATCTAAAACACTCAAACACAGAATCATATAGTGGAATGGCCGTTGCCAGGGGCTGGAGGAGGAAAAGAGTGGGGAGTTCTAAACTAATGATTTCTTTCCTAGAGAAATTGTAAGATGGTGAAGGCAATTCATTTCAAACACAAATCAAAATCACAAAATTGTATTTCCTGTATAAAGTAAAATTTGATACCAATATTTATGGGGTGTCCTCCATTCTTGGTGATATTTTTTTTCTCTAAACAAAGCTCAAAATACAATTTTACTTTTTAAAATATTTTTTAAGAAGTTGCAAATAACAAGGTTCACAAAATGAATGTCTGAAAGACATACAAAAAATTATTTAAATTAAATGAGAAATATGTTAAACAAATGTGCCTGTGAACTGTTAGAAAAATAAGTAAATGAATGAAAAATATGAAAAGGAGGTGACTGTGATTTGAAAATTCTACTGAAATTTCATGACTGTGTTTTTTAAATTGCTCTGCAATGTGTCCCTAATTCATTACACCACATCATTTCAACTGCTTGTGAAAAATAGTCTTCCATGCCATGTCCATGAATTCTCTCTTGATGTGCTGATGATTTCTTAGGCTATAAATGAAGGGGTCCATGATGATGTGGGCTACCAAGGAATTTCCACAACAACTTCCTTGCTCAGAGACTGTCTTTTGCTGATTGTTTAATATATATAAATATGCAGCTGACATTAGAGATGGAGATGACAATAATATGGGATGAACACTTGGAAAACACCTCTGTCTTCTGACTAGTAGAAGAAATCCTCAAAACTGTTCTGATGATATACATGTAGGACAGAATTATCAATGCCAAAGTGAATATGAGAGTAAACACAGCACAGGAAAACCTCATTATCTCTAGGAATTTTGTGTCTGAACAAGAAAGTTGCAGAAGGCGAAAATAATCACAGGTAAAATGGTCAATAATATTAGATCTACGTGAGCTGAGTACAGTAATAATGTTCAGAAGAGACATGAATGCAGGGAATATGATCAAGAATGAAAGTAGCCATGAAGAGAAAACAAGGAGTGTGCAGAATCTACGGTTCATGATGGTCATGTTATGCAGGGGTTTGCAGATGGCAATATAATGGTCATAGGACATGGCAGCCAGAAGGTAAAATTCAGTGATTCTCAAGAAAAGAAAATAGTTGAGTAATGCAATCATTAAATCTACTGACAGTTGTGAATGAAGCCTCGAGTAATGAGAAATTTCTGAGAAAGAAGTACGTAGGTTTGTGGAGGTGGAAGCCCATCTGGGTGAGGAGATAATGGTCACTTTCCCAACATCCCAAGTGATGCTCATGTAGGTGATAAGCAGGAAAACAAATGTCATCACCTGAAGCTTGGGGTTTTCGGAAGAATTCACCTGGTTGTGTATGTAGGATAGCTGCTCTCTGTTTTGGAAGGTTATTAAACATTAATTGAATTATTAATAGATATAGTTCTATGCATATTATTTTCTCTTGTGTGAGTTTTGACAAAATAGGGACTCATCTAGGTTGTTAAATTTGTGGTCATAGAATCATTCATAATTAATTATTATTTTAATGTCTATGTCCTGTGTTAGAAACTTAGATTATTGATTATAGATATTTCTTTTTTTCTAATACATGCAGTCTAAGCTATAAATTTCCCTTGAGGCATTGCTTTCACTGTATCCCACAAATTTTAATAAGTTGTTTCATTTCACTCATTTCAAAAATTTTAAATTTCTCTTATTTATTTTTTGATGTGTTACTTAAATCACATAATTTAGGATTTTTCAGTTTATATTAATTGATTTCTAGTTTAATAACATTGTGGTCTGAGATGACATTGAATTATTTATATTCTTCAAAAATTGTTAAATGTGTTTTATGGCCCAGAACATGTTCTAGGTTGGTGATGTTAAGGAGAATATGTGTATAGGTATTGTTGGTTGATGTATTCTATAGGTGTCTCAATTGATGTTGACTGTTAAATTCATCTATGTTCTCTGATTTTATGACTGTTGGATTCATCCATTTTGAAAATTTTCAACTATGATAGTATATTCATTTTTTCTCTTTGCAATTCTGTTATTTTTTCCTCACATTATTTGGCACTCTGATGGTAGACACATACATTTTAAAGATTACATTGATATGCTTGCTAATGATGAATGGACAAAACAAACCCCACTTTGTCATGGTATACTATCCTTTTTAGGTACTATTGGATTGAGTTGTTTAATATTCCTTTAGAGTTTCTGTATCTGTTATTCATAAATTATGCTTTTTAAAGATATATTTTCTTTTAATGTCTTGCCTATTTTCTGCATTATGATAGTGATGGCTTAAGAATGAATTGAGAAGTATTCCCTCCTTTTCGGTTTTTTGGAAGAATTTGTATATACTCATCAGTTTTATAAAAAATGGGTAAAATTCACAAGTGGAGTGATCTAGAACTCTTTTTTTCTATGGGAACACTTCTAACAAAAAATTGTTTACTTTATCAGTTATATTCAACTTATAAATTTATTCTGGATATTTTGGAAGTTAATAAGGATTTTATTTCATTTAAATTAACTAGTTATAGCCTTTTTAATAATATTTCATTTTTTAATGTCCATTATCCTGATGTCACCTGTCTGTCAATAATTTGTGCCTTGTCATTTTCCCCAATAATTCTAACTAGTGAGATCTTAATTATATTTATTTTCTAAAGATTGCATTTTTTATTTAATGGGTTTGCTATTTTCTATTTTATGTCTCATAGAGGTCTTCTCTCATGATCCAGTGGATATAGCATAGTGTTCAGCAACTCTTGCTGAAACAATTTGATGTCTAGATACCATCAAATGAAGTTTGATCTGTACCTCAACTATAGTAAGAGAATAATCTAGTAATCCAGTTACCATGAGCTCAGTACAAGTTGGTCCAAGATAGGAGCACGTTTTACCATGCAGAATGATCAGGTAATGAAGTGGTTTCTATATCACAACACAGTAGTCATAGGACATAAGAACATAAGAAGCTCACAAAAAACATGAAAAAAAATTGTACCAATGATTTAGGAAATTGCTTAGTCTTCAGTCATTGAGGTTATCAGGAATTTAGGAATACAGACCAATGTGAATGGGATTTTTAAAAAGATGAAATTTTGGAGGAAGAAATGCATGAAAATTTTTAGACAGAGACTCAGCAGGCTAAGGAGGATACGTTCTCCATTATGTTCAACATTGCATTTGAGAAATAGAGATGGAAATAACAATTTGAAACAAAAATTCATTTGTCAGTCAAAGCAAATGAACCCTATCTCCACTGATTGGTTCTTATGTCCCTTTTAGGAATTTTATAACTACACAATAAAATGATGAAAATAGTAATAACAATTTTTTTCAGTTTTTAAAATGTTGGCAACCAAAAAAGATACTTTTGTAGAATTCTATCCATAAGTACATTTTTCCTGTTTAAAATGTTATATGATAGTGAAAGTCATGTAACAGATCAGTTTAGAAATAATATCTTGACACATATCCTCTCTTAATGAACTTGAATAGTTTCTATTTGCCAAAATACAATTTAGTTGATTGTTTTCAATCTGACTTCTTACTATATGAATACTTCATTTAAGTTCAAATGTAATTCAGATCAATTACACTTTCTAATGATAGCAAAGAAAAATTATTGAAGTATATTCTAAATGTCAGTGTCACCTATAACCCATGTTCCAAAAGCTTCCCCTCTAGAGAAGACATTTAAATCCATATTATATCTACCAATTTATATTTTTCACATTTCATTTTCATCTAGTTTCTGGATTTAACTTATAACCTCTGAATATCATTGTATACTTTTACTCAACACAGTAAAACCTCATTTGTTCATTTTTTTCATTATCTTAATATTTGGTACTTTTATCAACCTATTTATTTGTCATTTGATATTCAGTCTAAGAAACAGGTTGATGATTTCCTACGTCTATATGATGTATGGAAAGAAACATAAATATAGGAAAGTGAAATAAAGGATCAATCGAAAGTGCTTTCCTTAACTTCTTCATCTTCCTTAGTGATACATAAAGGGATATGTATCATTTCTAATTTATAATGCCTTGAATCATTTGTTTTACAAACCATAACAAGTTGATCTGCATAACCTGGTGTTTTTTCAAAACCAGGATTATGTATTTGTTGCAGTTATTATGCTTGTCCATTCCTCATGAGGCAATTGTTTTCCAGTTTCTTATGATCCTTGCCATATTATTTTTGCAAACATCTTCATTATTTTCGACTCTTTCAGTTCTGAATTTTCTTTACAAATATTTCTTTTACCATTTAAAAATTGACAAGATTTATACATACAGATATTTTTTTAGTATGTCTTAATACAATTGCCCTGAAAGTAAATATGGTTGGAGAATGTTGAACTCCATATTATTCTCCATATTATTTTTACATTATCATTTAACTCTTTCATATTCTACTATGTGCACTTTATACCTAGCATTTCTTTGATGTACTTATGCAATTGCTTTCTCTAAATTCCCAATTTAAGCATCTGTTAAGATCATTAATTTTATTAATTTCTCCATTTTTCTTGATTGATGCCCATGCGTTATTTTTCTCCTCTTTTACTAATCATTACTACAAGCAATCTTTCACTAATCATTATATAATTCACTGTTCCTTCATTGGAAAAATAAAAGATAAATATTCCTTAGTTTAAATTTTTATGATCTATTTTTTCCTCAGTGTTTTTCAAAATGATCTTGCCCTGAACTATCTTTTGCTCCTATGCATAATGCTAATAATAATCATTATCTTATCACATTTCAGAATTACATATAAAGCACCTACCAGGCATGCAATCTAGCCAGTAGTCAACAAATAGAGATTTTATTTTTATATTGTATTGGTTGTTCAGCTTTCCTCAATAGAAAGGAAAGGTGAAAGCTTTTCAGGGTGAATATTTCAACCTTTCTGGTGGATGTTCCCTTAAGGAAAAGTTGTACCTCTATTTAAAAAGGTTGTGTTACATTTTCAAGACCAAATTGCAAAACTTCAGCACTATTAAGTAAACTGGGAGTTCAGCATTCAGAGGCCAATGATAGCAGTTTCCATTAGATGGAAATAAAGAGAAGCCAGGTGATGTAATTTTAGCCTGCCTGCAAGCAGGAAGCAGTGAGAATGGGGAAGTCTTGGTTTAGAAAGTACTCAGTCTTTATAAAGAGTTACAGAAATACTCTATGGTAAAAAAATTGTAGATGACAGTTAAAGGTATATAAATAAAGCATTTCTAAAATTCAGTGACAAAAAGGTGGTTTAACTTATTCAGTCTGTTTTAAACAAACTCCTTCTGGATGATGCAGAATCCAAACCAAAAAGAATATTGAGAGAGCTTTAGGTTTTGGTTTTATGAGATTGCTTCATTATGTTACATGTATTTTTTTTTCATTTTCAATGCTCTTAAAATTTTAAATAGTTAGATAATGCACAAGGATCGTTAGACCAATTTTCTCAAAATGAAAAATGTATATATATAAATGATCAAAGGATAATGTAATCAATTGTTTCAATAGCCATTATTCCTGAAATCATATTTATGACTCAAATATCTTTTTAAGATCTATCTCATTGACAGATATACAAAACCTACAAAACTGTCCAGTCCATTACAGACTATATTGACTTTTCTCCATGACTATGTTTTATTTTGGTCTTCTAGATGGCATTTTCCAAACATATTTTCTTCAAATCAAGGGCAAAGTTAAAATAAAAAGGAAATAAAAAATAAATTATGGCCTAATTCATAGACATTCCTGGAAAAAAATCATAACATGCTGTGTTTCTGTGAAAAAAATTCTATATTATGTTTAATATTTTAAAATTCTGGTAATGCCATATGACATAGAAATTTAATCCCTCAATTTCCAGACTATGACAAGAATTAAAAATCCTAAAGAAAAGGTTTAGTTTATTCTATTAGTTTGGTTTCACTGGTAGGAAGTATAGTTATATATGTATATTAGATACAAATGGAAAGAATAAATACATTGAATTAGCATTGTTCTCCTTATTTAACAATCATTTACAAGCAGTTTCCAGGTAGTTTCAGAAGTATTCCAAGGTATTAAAGAGAGCTTTTTGAGTATGGAAACACCTAATAAGTATTGTATGTCATTATTAATTTTTAAAATAAACACATTTTTTAATCTACAATTGAAATACTTCTAAATGTTAACAATGTACTAACAGAAACAACTAGGTTCTATAGAATGTACTTTAAAACAACTATCTTTTTTTTAATAGACACTTTCTAATTTAACATCAACACTAATTGCTAACTATGGCACAATTTTATTTTTATTAAGTAGAGCTAACACAGAAATTGGTAGTATTACAAAAAATATAAATGAATATTACTTTTAAGTAAGTTGTAATTAACTGAAAATAAAGAATGACAATAACCTTAACATTGCATGCTACATTCAATGTATTTTAATTAAATATATTTATATTCTTGACTAACTAGAATTCAAATATAAAAGTGACAGACTGAAGAACTTAGCTCAGTTTTTAAAGATATCAACAGGAAAAGATGTAAAGTGAACATAATCTATAATGAAGACTATAAAGAAAATAAACTTCTTTGAAACCAAGCTTTTTGAAAATAAAGCTTGAATGAGATAAAGATAAATATCAAAGCAAGGAAATCAAAATAAGGGAGGAAACTATGTATTGGAAGCTACGATTGGTTACACTGGCATTACCACGGTCCCTTTGTTTGTTTCTTTACATGTGATGCAATAGGATATTCATTTGTTTGGGAGAGAAACAACCCTGTGTATCATATTCCTGAAGGATTTTTTTACCTGTTGGTTCCGTAAGGTGTAGATGAAAGGGTTTAAAAGTGGTGCAACAGAGGTATTGAGGACTGTAATTCCCTTAGAAAAAGATTCTGTTTGTTTCACTGATCTTCTAACATACATAAAGATGCAGCTGCCATAAGAAAGGGAGATTACAATCATGTGAGAAGAACATGTTGAAAAAGCTTTTGTCTTCTGATTGGCTGAAGGGATTTTTAGAATTGTTAACACAATATACGTATATGATAATATCACCATTGCCAAGGTGACCACGAGTGTCATCACGGCAGAAATGAATCCCATTGTCTCAATGAGCCATGTGCCTGAGCAGGAGATCTGCAGGAGGGGAGTTGTGTCACACTAGAAATGATCAACAATGTTGGAGTCACAGAAATCAAAGTTTAGGCCTAAGAGGAGAGGTGGAAAGATGACCAAAAAACCTGCAAGCCAACAACAGAAGACCAGCTGTGTGCAGATTTTAGTGCTCTTGATGGCTGTGTAACGCAGGGGCTTACAGATGGCAACATAGTGGTCATAGGACGTAGCTGCCAGCAGGTAAAATTCAGAGGCTCCAAGAAGGAAGGCAAAAAACACTTGAGCAAAACAGCTTTTATAGGAAATGGTTTTGTCCCCAGTTGCCATCATCACCAGCAATTTAGGGACGCATGTAGTGGTATAGAAAATTTCTAAGAAGGAAAAACTGCGAAGGAAGAAATACATGGGGGTCTTGAGATGAGTATCCCGCAGGGTGAGTGTGATGATGTCAGATTGCCGGTGATGCTGAGCAGGTGGGTGGGAAGCGGGAAGGGAAACACCCCCCCCTCCAGTTGGGGATCATCAGTCACACCCGCCAGGATAAACACTGTCACTCTTGGGTGGTTCCCCATTACTGTCCTCTACTTGTCCAGGACTAAATGGACAAAAAGAAAAAGAAGAAGAAAATGAGGATCCCAAAGGGAAAGTTACATGATAATAGTGGTTAAGGTGATGTTTCAGCTAAAGCAACACAAGGCTCCTTCACGTTCTAAAGGTGGTCATGGCAGGAAGAACAACAGTTTGCCTTCCAGAGTATCTGGACAGAGAGTTCAGTCTTTAGTTTGCAATTCTACCAGAGGGTAACCTATATGATGACAGTAACTGTTCATTTTTTTATGTGATAAATTTGTAAAGAAGTTAGAGGGGCTTTTCAAAACCTAGAATGAAACCTTTTTCTCTCTCAGATTTATGCAAGACTTTGGGATGGATGCTATTTCTGTTTAATATAAGAAGTTTTGCATATGAGGAGCAAATCAATACCTGTTATTATTAGTGTTTCAGCCCATGTTTGCATTTATCTCTCTCTCTCTCTCTGTCTCACACACACACACAACATATGTCTCATGAACCTTTGTTATGATCACTACCCTACCTAGCTCATACCCTGAGAAAATCAGTAGCCACAATGATAATTTCAGTTTTCCTCTGCATGTTGTACATTTGAGAATACACCAGTTAAAATAAAGTGAAAAATAAGGGGAAAAGTATGAAAGTAGATAGAAATATAAAAATATGTATTCAGGATATTGTATGAAGTATGAGAGGTCAAAGAAGAGATAGAGTCAATAAAGGTTTTTTAGAGATAGGAGAGTGAGTTTGGTGAAAAATTCCAAAGAATACTAAAAGTATGTTAATAAATAAAATTTTGAAAAATTAAAAATACATAAATTAGTAATAAATATATAACTTAGTAAGTTAATATTTGTAAAAAAATTATAAGAAAACCAATCATATTTCTCTCTACTTACTTCTTTTCTTTTTGATTATTTTATCTTATTTTTATTAAGCAAAGACTGAAATGATGAATAATGTTGAGATAAGCATGGCATAAAAGAGAAGAGGAATGAGGGTTTGGTAATTATTAAACACATAGTGAATCTCAGAATAGTGCTGACATGAATTTCAGGAGGCATACTTTTCCCTAAGATAGCATATTTAAATGTTTGTCTAACACATAATTAGGAAAATGTTAATTGTAGAAAACTCTTCTCAACATCAGGTATATATTAAGACAGTTATGTTGTTTAGTTCTGCACAGGTAGTAAATCGAAGTTCAGGAATAATTTGAAAGAATGTGTTTTCCAAAGTTGTCCTTTCAAAAATATGTTTTGTGTAAATAATTATAGGACAGATTTTAGTGTATTTCCTTAAAGAAAAGATTAATAATGTCACCAAAGAAAATTATCTTCCTTGGTATCTTCATCATTAAACAGAAAAAGTTTAAATTTTAGTGAAGGACCCTAGATAACACAATGAGTTGTGTCTTGATAATTGCTGTCTTGACAATATCAAGGTAATTGTTTCCAACCTATAAAGCATGCATTGTTTTTGAAAAGGCACATACATAAATTAAAATAAACATATAAATAAAAGTTTTTCCCTATTATATCTAGGGGAGTTTATAGGAGGATACTAAGATACAAAAAATGAGAACTTCTCCCAAAGTTATGTTATAATGTACACAATTTGGGTGGAAAGAGATGACTGTCATTTTTCCCTTTACATTCACACTCCTTTTACATAAACATAACTGTGAAGCAATTATTATACATCTTCCCTCATTTACACAAATCACACCCATGGCAATATTGCAGGAATGCATATATCTAATACACCTAATTAGAATTGTTCCATGTCAAATACACCAACTCTTACCAAAACACACTGTAAAAAATTAAGAAAGTTCACATTAGCAAACCATTAGAAGGCAGGCCTGTGAATGCAGTATGCTTAGTTGTATTACATATTGTGACTATCAGATAAATTTTTAAAAGGAACAGTTTTTAATACTAAATTATGATTGTATTCCAATTGTATTCTTTCATCATTTTCCCTAAATCAAAATCTTAAAGGTTAAAAATGTTACCATTAGAAGTATAATGCTAAAAGTAGAAAAAATTGGCTAAAATATATCTTACAGGAAAATGTCTTTAAATTTAGATATGCCAATTCTTTTCATATTTTTGAGCCCTAAGGTAGTTTGCCAAAAACACTTAAAAACTCAAATACCATTTTTAAGAAGATGTAATATGCTCAGATTTTTTTTGACAAAATTTACCTCCTCTGCTTCCACATCTATCTATGTTATCATCCAGCTGCAGAGAGCACACTGGCCCTCCACTCCTCTCTGATGGATCTCACACTCACTGCAATAGATGCCTGTTTTCTTGTTATAAATGGCAACTTTGTAAACATTTTGATTATTTCTCAGATTTTAGACTCCTGTGTTAAATATTCCCATTACTACCATTTACTTCTTCATGTAATAAATACTTTTCCAAATGTTATTTGCAGTGCCATATAAATTAACCAACACTAATCTCATGGAATATTTACACTTTTTGTACTCTGAAGGGGAACATTGAATGATTGTAAAGAATTCTCAGCAGGATATGAGATGCAAGCATACTATTCCCAAAGGATCAAATATTTATACATGTCCAAAAGCTTTTCATAAGCACTAAATATTTTTAAAAATAAGTACTGGAAAAGAAAACACTAATTAAAACTCTCCAAATAATTCAGTATAGATTTCCCTAATATATGCTTGCCTTCCCATACTGATGTTTTGCAATCCTATATATAGACACAAGGACTTGGAAACAAAATAAAATTATTTTAATTGGTAATAAAAGTGACAATATAAATTGGAGAACTTAGCCCATCATAGAAAAAATTGTACTTCAGGTAAATACATAATGATTAATTCTCCAGATACACCTAGCATCTTATGTCCTATATACCATTTGATTTCTATTCTGAAAGGCATCTTTCCTCCAATAGTGTTTGTGATATTATTTAGAGGATCTGTACATCTTAAAAATTTCAGAGTTTCAGAGCATTGTCCATTTCTTCTATGTTAATAGATTATTAATCTATGTCTACAATTAGCCTTCCTTGCAATTTATTGTAGCCATGTATCTGAGTTCTGTTAAAAAACGTAAATAGAGATAATGTGCAATTTCTGTTAGGGAGCTGAGTTTGCCCTCAGTTCTTGTCCGTGCCACAACAAAGAACTGAAGGGCAGAGACACAGTTGTGAAGGAGAGTGAAAGTTTAATTTGAATGCATTCGAAGTGAGGAGTGGGCCACAGTCAAGGTACACAAAGGTTTACTGGAATAAACCAGAGAGGAAGGAAAAACAGAGGAAGGAAAGGGAAGATCATTGAACTCCTTCTTGGAATAGAGCATAATTGCCTGCCAACTCCTAAAGCCAGGGTCACCTAGTGTCCAGTGTCTGCTTGAATCTGCATTCCATGGGAACTGAGTCCCTACCACCCCAGGATTTGGGGGAGCCACAGAGCACTGGATTCAGTGAGATTATCTTCCAAGAACTTTCCAAAGGCAAAGAAAGGAGATTTTCAGGCAGGATACTAAGGAGCATGATGGTATATTGGCAGCTGTCTCCACGTCACCCAGGAGATGGGAACTTGCAAGCCCAGAGCTCTAAGTAGCCCTTCCCCATCTGAAGTGGAACAGAGGGAGTGACACAGTTATAGAAAGACAACTGTGTGCAACATCAGAAGGGGGTGTGCTTAAGGATTTAGGGTCTGGAGTTTTATAGTGCATTTTGGGTAAGAGCATAGGTATGATGTACACAGGTGATTCATAATTCCTCTGAAGTTTTGTCTTAAGAGCAGGGTTATTTAGGTAACTGTGTGGGTCTGGTTCCTATCATTCTTTTCTACATAGGTTTATTTATATTTGAAAGGTCTTCTCCTGCCCTGGTGTCAAAGTTACTTGATTCAGGGGCAGAAAGAAGAGGAAAAAACATCATATAGGTTAAGTTAAAGAATAAGCTGGGCTTTTTGCAGGGTAAGTAAATATCACAATGGCATTATCTAATCAGTACAATGAAGACATGGCTGTGCTCAGATAGTGTTCTTTATATGGGGAATACCTAGATATTCTAAGTTACTACTTGCCTTTGGAACTTCAACTGATTAACTCATTAACTCTGTGAGTCTTTTCTGGCTTTCTAATTTTATCTGGTTAACTCTTTGAGTCCCTTTTAATGGGCTTTACTGGCCTTCTTCTCTCTCCACCCTGCTTGTGTCTCTTTTTCTGCCTAACATTTTCAGGGATTATTATTGATAAATAGGGCTTTCTCTCCTTTTCTTCTTTACTCACCCATCGTTGCAGTGAAGATAAGTGACAAGCCACTAGGAGCCATGAGTATGAGCAATTACCCTAGGGATGGGGAATCAATAAGAAAAAACTCGCCCAGGTTCTGGACCCTGTTGCAGGCCACACCAGGTGAGAGATACAATGAATTCACAGAAGAGTTTCAACATACCTGCCTGAATATTTAAGTAAAATAAAAATATTTTTCCTGTTGTTAAACCTTTGGGATACTTGTTTTACTCATTTTCTACCAAATCTTTGCTATTATCAAAAACTAGTTTCATGTTTAATTTCTTTACTGTGTCCTATTGTGAAGATCATACGTTCATACTTTTTTTCTAAGAATAATTATGGATAATTTTCCTAATTTTACATTTGAAGAACTCCTGTTCTCTGCTTCCAAATACTGGATAAGTGTTTCCTGAACATCAATACTAATCATTTAAAATCATATATTTCTTAGATCCTGAATGAAAATATCATTTCCAATTATTTTACAGACTGTGTGATAAACATATGTAGATGTACTTAGGCCTCATGAAATTTCAGTTATTTTCATGGTTTTGGCCATTTGAGCCTCCCTCTTGTACTCATGTGAATTTTTGTTGGATATTTAAAATTATGCAAATGTTAAAGACTCAATGATGATTTGTTCTGACAAATAGGATTTAATTTATTCTGGAACACAGATAAAGACAGACAACCTTGACAAAAACATGTAATGAGATTGTACAATTCTGCTCCATACTTTTTGTGAAATGATGAATTCACTGTGCCTATTGTTAGGGTGTAAGATTTCAGTGGTCTCCACTAAAAGCCTAGGTATTTACCCATGCCCTTCCACTTTGGCAAATCATAGCTTCATGTTTTTGCAGAGACTAGGAGATTGCAGGAATTTCCTCTTAGATTCTCACATTCTTTAGCAAGCAGACATTATGTTGTACTGGTGGCCTCAGTTTTCCATTGTTTTTTTACTAAGGATTTATCAAATGAGTTGAGGGAAGAAACATTGCAAAATGTCAGGCTCTTGAGTCAATAATTCCCTTTAGAGAGGTTTTTATTGTCTCTAAGAAAGGTCTTGTTTAGACTGACAGATGCATTCATAGAATTCAGTTTGTTTCTCCCCAGCCCCATGTGAGAGGGGAAAGCAGTGGTCCAACATTTTCTGCTGGGGCATTTTCCATGCACTGCATACAAAGAGCAAGAGGCTCAAAGAGAAAACTTAAAGAATGTGGGGGATCCACTTAGTAAGTACTCTTCTCTCCTAGACCTTGGCTTCTCAATACTATTTTGTTCTGGCATATTTAGTTCGTGTTGATGTTTTAGGGGGCAGGTTGTTTTTCAACTCTTTTATTTGGGAAAAATTGACCCATGTTCTGTGAATGTACAAATCTCATATTATCAGTAAACTATTGTCAAAATAAAATATATAAGAAAAAGGAAGCATTGGTACATTATTATTAACTAGAGACTTAAATTTATTTCTGTTTCAATAATTTGTTTCTGTTTTCTTTTTTTTTTTTATTACAGCATCTATCCAGGATACTACTTTGCATTTACTCATGCAGTCTCCATAGTGTTGTCTGGACTTTGCTTTTCAGTCTTTTGTTGTTCATTTACTTGTTAGTTTAGAGGAGAGATGTCAAGCAATTTAAAAAATGTTCCTCAGTTTTTATTTCTCTCTCTCTTTTTTTATTAAGGAATGGGTGGTGTTTGGTATTTAGGGAAAGAATACAAGAATGTCCAAGGCTTATCATTTCATCATATCAGAGGGTAAATGGCATCAACGTGACTTATCACTGTTAATATTTTCCTTGACAACTTGTTTAATATACAGTTTTCCAGTAAAAAAAAATGCTATTTTTCCCCTGTCTATAATATCTTCTTGGAAGAAATTCACTAAAACAGCCAATGTATAAGGAGGGGACAAGGTTTATTAAGATCCACTTCCTACAGGAGTATCTACCTTCCTGACTGCCTACATATCTATCTATCTATCTATCTGTCAGTCTATCTATCTATCTATCTATCTATCTATCTATCTATCTATCTAATTTGGATTCTTCCTTAAGGAATACAAGTTCCTTCTCCCACATTTATATGTTACTGTGGACTCATGTCAAATTTTTGCAATTTTCCTTGTGACTTCCTCCACAACATTATATTTTAAAGAGTATTTCCTAACTTACAAATATTTGAATATTTTAAAACCTTTTGTCATTTGCCCACTGGTTTAGAACATACATTTCAAATTGATCTTTGCCTACCTAAAAAAATTGATACCAGCACCCTTCAAGTGTAAGCAATTTATGATCATATACCCCTAAAACATCCCTTTCATCTCTTGTATTTTTGCCATTAATTTCATTAAATATACAAAACATTTTACCATCATTGTTTCAGTCACTTAAATTTTAGAGCAATTAAAATTAGAAAGCGATTATATTTTACCTTCCTTTGCTCCATTTTTGAAGCTCCTCATTCTTTTTGAAATTCAATTTTTTAACATGTCATTTTGATTTTGCTGGAAGGAAATCCTTTAACATCTCTTGTAATGTAGGTTTGCTGGCTATATATTCCTGGTGTTTTAGTTTATCTAAGAAAAATTTCATTTCACTTTCATTTTTGTACTTAAAATTATAGGTTGTCAACTCAATTGTCTTTCTGCTTGCTATGCTTCTGAAAAGAAGTCAAGTATAACTGTTATTCTTTTTTCTAGGTAGGGAGCATGTATTTTCCCATGATTGCCTTAAAGAGTTTCTTTTTGCTTTGGTTTTTCATCACTTTGTAAATTGATAATCTGAATTATTGCATTTTTAAAATTATTTTCTGCTAGTATTCTCTAAGCTTCTTCAATCTACTCTTTCAAATTTGTCAGCAATTTTGAAACATTTTAGCCAGTTTACACAAACACACATGCACATACAATCTAGAATCAGAAGTGCTCCTTCATTAGAATGAGTGGAGTGACAATAAGGACCATAAAGGAGAAGGGTTCAAAGAAGCATTAGAGCTCTGGGGATTCTAAGTAGTAAGGAATCAGTCACAAGAGAAAACAGCAAAAAAAACCCACTACAGTCAGCGAAAACCACATAATAATATGTCATTTAACCAGGGCAAATAAATTATATAAATAAAAGGTAGCGGTCAATTGTGCTAAATATTACTGAGATTCATTTCAATGACAACCAAAATATGACTCATGAATTTGGAAAGGTGGAGTTTGAAAGAGCAGAGTAAGTGAATTGGTGGATTACAGAGCAAAGGAAAGAGGATTCAGAAGAGAATATGAAATAATAAAGCAGAGATAGTATTAATAGCTAAACATAGATAAAGCTGATGTTCTCCAAATTCAAATTACAAATAAAGCAAGGAGAGATTTATTAGGAATAGAATATTTCAAGTATTTTGACCACAGTGGAAAACCTACTTCAGCTTTCAGTAAATTGTATCATAATGAGATATCAACATAATAAAGTAAAAAAGAAAAAGGCATCTGTGATTAAAAATTCCACATTATGACCAACTAATAAATTAAGGAGTAGAGATTTATACAGTCTGAGTCAGCTCTCTTTGGGAAAAAAGAAGCACTAAGTTTGGGAAATATAGTCTAAATCTAGGAAATCGCAGTTGAAATGTTCATAAAAAGACCTTTGTCTCTCTAGCACTTATCATGGGAGAATTATCTTTACATTTTAGATTCTAATCATAGATTGATGGTAAATGATTTACCCTTACTGATTTTCACATGATAAAAATACTGAGGTTTTATCTACAATAAGATGTTTAAATTACAATAGGACTAAAAACACATCTAACTTCTGCAAGAACTTCAAGTAATTATCCTCTTGGCTGTCCCCTTCACTTCATTGTTCCTTAGACTGTAGATGATGGGGTTTGACATTGGAGTGATGACAGTGTTGGACAGTGACATTAGCTTCTTACTCTCAGGTAACAGATGGTATTTGGGCTGTGAGTAGGTCAAACTGGCCATTCCATAGAAAAGGAACACCACATGAGGTGTGACAAAAAGTAGAGAATGCCTTCTGTCAGCCAGCAGCAGAGGGCTTCCTCAGGGTGGTTACGATAATGTGGGTGTAGGAGGCCAAAATTAGGGAAAAGGGAAACATAATAAATAGTATGATGGAGGCATATACATGCATTTCATACACGGTTGTATCCTGAGTGATTAGTTTCAACACAGGAGGACTATCACAAAGACAGGTGGTCTGTGATGTTTCATCCATAGAAAGGAAACACCATTATCTGAGATGTTGAGATGTCTGCAGCATTGAGACAGGAACGCCAGGCACCCTAATGCCTCTAAGCCATCCACAAGCACCAGGACCCATTCATTATGCTAAACAGTGTAGAGGGTTACAGATGTCTGCAAAGCAATCATCAGCCATTAGAAAGGAGGAAACATTCAGACTGCTGAAAAAGAACATCTGGGTACCACAGCCTATAAATGAGGTGATTTCCCTGGAGACCACTGATCTGCCAGCATCTTTGGCACCATGGCCAACATGAAACAGACTTCAAGAAGTGATAGGTTTCAGAGGAAGAAGTATTTGGGTGTTTGAGGAGCAGGATCCACACTGGTGACTATGAAAATAAGGAAGTCGCCCAGCAAAGTGACTGTATAGACGGCTAGGAGCCAAACAAAGAGGGAACTCTGCGTCTCAGGGTTATTTGTAAAACCAAGAATAAATTCAGCTACTCTGATGTGATTTTCACAAGTCGTATCTTAGAGTAGTTTCTCACTAAGAAACAATGTGTGTGCATCAAACGATATTCTTTAAATGAAGATATAATCATAAAAATATCAACAGAATCCATAAATGGATCTCTGTTCTTAGTTGCCTAACTTTCTATTTCTCTGAAGCAGGGAATGTTTATGATAAGAACAAATCAAGGGAAAAATAAATCTTTTGCATGAATCCTACTAATTGCTTATCACCTGGGAATAATTTTTCTCTCATAAGTGGTCATAGTTTGTAACTCATGTTCTTCACCACAGACATGCTATTTTTTCAGGATTAGAGATAGTCTAGAGAGAAAATAATTAAAATAGAATCATCTACTAATTTTTAAAAGTAATCCTAGTGTGCAAAAAGATAAATTACAGCTATTTTGACTTCTCTAATCACTGATTATATCATTAGGTATTTCTACTGTAAGTGTATTTTACACCATCTATTGTATACATGCTTACATACATTTATATATACATATACATGCACATACACATATATGTATAAGAAACAGTAGATAAACATAAGTAAACAAATAAACATAGCATATATTTATGGTTTTAGTTGCATTTCAGTAGTCTTCATGGTGCTAATTTGTGTGATTTTTAAATACTGTCTTTTTTTAATATATATATATTTTTTATTAATATAATTTATTTTATTATCATTAATCTACAATTAAATGTACAATATTATGGTTAAATACTGTCTTTTTGTTTCTCATTCTGCACATATGTACATTCCTATCATTTGAGTTGGGCATAAATCACCAACTTCTGAACAAATATGACTGGCAATAAATCAATCCTCCTTCCAGCCCTCATCAAAATTCCTACCCACCAAAATAGTTCTACTTCCCACTGTGTTGTGACTTTGCTAATTTAACATTGATTAAGTAGTGCCCAGAGTATATAGGGTATAATACGGTGAGCCATGGTGAGAAAGGAAAGTGGAATAGGGGAGGTCATTACTTACAAGCCCTGGAGGAGGGGCACAGCACTCTTCAAGGTGCCACCTGGGGAAGACAAGGCCGGCTGCAGGCAGAGAGAGCAGGACAGGACTTGGGCACATGCCTTTATTAGGGTCTGAGTGGGGAGAACTTTGGGGTTCCCTGCTATGGTCAGATTGGTCAGTTCAAACCAAAAGGAGAATGGTTTTGGTATGCTTTTATCTAACGATCACTTAATGGGATGTCCCTGGGGGACAGAGGAGACTGTTTGTCACAAGGGCAGTTGGTGGATTCATACCAAGAACTTCCATTTACTTTGAACTCTGAGGTCTGTTATTGAGAGTATGCAATTGAGGAAGGCATTAATGTCAGCTCAGGGCCCCTGCAGTTGCTCCTTGTTACCTGGCTACTTGAATACACCAAACAGATGCCAAATCAGCAACATGACTGAGTAGTTTAGCTACACTCTCAACACACTGTCCATCTTCTACAAAATTGCATGGCTAGATGTGAAAACAGTCACTTACTATTGTCATATATCCAGCCATAATTTCAACTAATTACCTAATTATCTAAACATCTAATTTAACAATTAAGTATTCAAACGCAAGATCGTACTTTAAGTATTTTGACCAAAAGTAGAATTATGCAAACGTTTTCTGTAGAGATCTTAATTAGCAATAGCATATCAAATATTAGCAATCGCAGAAACATATGTTGGAAACAATTATTCATAATGCTACTTTGGAGGAGATGAATGATCTTTCTTGTTGCCAAATACTGAGGTAAAGTAAATATTACATAATTTTTTTACAATACATTTAAAAAACCTAAATCAGAAAAACTTAACTATTTCATAGTCAAAATTACATTTAAAAAACATTTCCCCTCTGAGAGTAAGGAGCAGAAAACTCACAGCCCAAAGATTCCTCCTGAAATAAAGTGCCCATTTGAAGAATTCTACATTTTCATTCTACTCTGAAGATTATCAGCGAGGAAGGAAATATGCTTACCCATGACAAGAGAGTTACTCTTGGCCCATCGATGAGCTGGTGGATGTGAAGGCCAATGACAAGACTGGGCTTTTTCAGTCTTCAGTGAAGGCAGCAGGTTGGGGAGGCCAGGGCCTGGATCCAAAGCCCAATGCCTAGAGGAGCACTTGGGCATTCAGATTTCCAGTGGTTCACTCAGCCAGAAAGAGGGCAGAGACAGGGCCAGAGGAGAAAGACAGGATTTTCTCCGGTGTTCAGACTGTTCACATGTAAAGCAGGCATGGGGTGGGACTCTAAGTCTTCCCAGTGAATGAGGTTTCCTTTGATTGGGGGCCATGGCTGAAGAAAAGGCCAATAATTGTTATTTAGAACTCCCCTTTTCATTTGCTTGTTTTTCATATTCATTCTGTTGTTGAAGACCTTAAAGGCCTGGTGAAGGAGCTCCCACTGGGGGGTTTGGGGTCCTTTAACCAGCTTCGGTAATTTGTGGGGAACACCTGGGGCCACCTGTGATAGGAACTGCATGGCCAGAATTGATCTTCCCTCTGTGGATTCTGGATCAAGATTTGTATATCACTGGAAGCCTGTGAAAGGCAGGAGAGAAAGGAAGAGTTTGGGGGGAGAAGGAAGGGGCTTGGGATTTCAAGAAGAGAAGGAAGGGAGCATTGGAAGGAGAGGCAGAATGATGGTTTCTGGAGACTCTGGACACAGAGTGGGCAAGGGTGATGAGTCTGAAGGGCAAACAGAAGTATTAGGAGAGTAGGGTGGCAGAGGCCCTGAGTCAGAAGGATCAAAAGAAGGGATTGGGTAAAAGGAGGATATGGAAGTTGGAGGAATGAAGAAAGATATGGCATGATGGGAGGCAAGTGGAACAGTGCTGGATTGCAAGAGAGTTCCAAAAAGGCAAGAATATAAGAAATTTCACTCCACTTGCTGAGATGACAACAATAATTATTGAGGTCTCAGAGTATGTTTGAACTGAGGGTCCCATTTATGGGTCAACAATATTTATACTGGGGCCAAACAGAATTACAATAAGAAGTGAGGCATCTAGGTGAGAGGTCTGAGAAGCTGAGTGTAAATTCTTGACCAAAGGGGGATCCAGTGGCAGAATGGAAAGGGAATTCCACATAATGGCCCCTAAGAAGCAAAGGAGAAAATATTTTCTAGGAGAATCCATTTCTTGGATGAGAAAATGGGCCAGCAAAGTGTGTTCCCAATGGCTGCCTTCCTTCTGGAATTAACGAGAGGCTCAATGAGGGTATCCCCCAAATCAAGAAGTCTCATGGGGCCAGGTCCCAGCAGTGAAGTGGGCAGGCCTAGTGCTAGGTCTTCAGCCCTTGAATCAGCCATGCACTCCTGAAATGGGCTCCAGAAAAATTCACCTCCACCTCAGGAGATTTGCTGGTGATGGTACAATAACATGGAAGAGATGTCCCGGTTCAGGCCACCAAATATTAGGTAAAGAATGTAGAGAAGGCAAAAACAAGAAAACTAATTCTGACATTTTGTATTTAATTTTTAGAGAGATTGCAGGCCCAGAGAGGAACTGGAAAATACCTTGCAGGACTCAAGTCCCACTTACCAAGAGACAGAAAATCTTGGACCTGCATCCTGCCCAGACCCTTGGGAATATATGTTTGGCTCAAGATTGATTTCTGTAAAACCCACACAATTTTCCCTTTGAGTGCTGTAGTCTTTCTGACTCAGCCCTTCACTGTCTCTGTACTGAAGGCCACTGTTAAATCTTGCTGTCACCAATCTGAACTTTATAGTTTCCTTGGCTCTCTTGACCCAACACACATTGATGTTTCTTTTTCTATTATTATTTTTGGTTCACCTAATAGGTGTCAGGAGCTATGCTGAGTAATAGGCTTGAATGGTAAAATAGACACTATCCCCATCTCAAAAAATTATAATTCTTTTTGGAAGAAATTCTTTTTTAGATAGTAAAAAATGTAGACCCATCAGCAAGAGAAGATGGTTAGCAGCTCATGATAACAGATAAAACATGACCTTACATTGTAAGAGGTTAGCCCATTGATTTTAGTTTCAGAATTTAAATGTGCAAATTAATCCAGAGAATATCAAGCTCTTTGGAAATGGTGAGCACAAATTAAAGTTATCCAAAGGTGGCATGCGTAAGATTTAAAGGTGTGTAAAATAATATTTGTGTGCTTTAAACTGAGGGATATATATATATTTAACAACCTACCAGTGTCTACTAACCTGAAAATACTTCTTGGAAGTCACATCATTTGGGAAATTTAAAATATCTATGATATATCTTTAAAATATTAGGTTGAAGAAAACTGCATGATGTTTTGAGATTTTTTCATACAAACTGGAAATCCATTTTTAACAGCCATTTTATGAGAGTAAGGAACATTGTTTTTTAAAAAAGACAGTATTTTTGTCTTCTAATCATAGTAACTGTTTCCCAGACAAAATTAATTTAACAATTTAACAATTACTAAAAAATTCCTCTTTACGTTTTTTCTAAATAATGAATCAGTCATAACCATAAACAAGAGAGACAGATAAATGAACATAGGAAAACTACAAATACAAATGTCTTGGATGCACATTTTTATTATTTGTTTCTGAGATATATGATCTTCAGCAAGGTAATCAGCATTCCATTCTTTTTAAGAGAAATGGTGAATATTTTTGTCTCAGGAAAGTTTTGAGGGTTAAAATAAATTACAGTTAAGCAACTACTACAGTGATTTAGCATATCACAGACAATAAACATTAGATTTATATTTCCCTAATAATCTGGTTCTGGTCTCATGGGAGAAAAGAATCCTGTATGTTCCAAAACAGATAAGTAGAGTACATAAGCACTAATTCCTCTAAATTCTTGATAATAAACAATTCTAAGTTCCTGAAAATAAAACTAAGATTTATAGAGCCAAGTAGAATTCTAAATGCTGTATATTTATTTACTCCTTTAATTTTTGCAAGAGTTTAATGAAGCATGAAATATTTATATAACTACTTGAGAGATGAAGACAAGGATGTAACGAAAGCTTATTCATTGCCCCAAATAACAGTTATTATGATGATAATCAGGGTAAATATTTAAGCCCTTGACTTCATAGCCCATTTTATTAAATGATAAATTATTTACACTCTAAATTGGTACTGTTCTAATTTACTAAATCATCAAATCCTCTTTCTTTTCATTTAACAGTTCTTGCCTCAATTTATGTCTTCTCTCTCATACTTATTTTAAGGAACAAGATATTTCTATTATTTGCTTGGAAATTTCTCAGCTAAATATTCAAGTCCACCATTTCTAAGTTCTGCTTTCCACATAACTGCAGGACACCAGTTTGTTAAGCTTTCTGCCACTTTATAACAAGGATATTCTTACCAGGTTCCAACAATAGACTCCTCATTTCTTTCGAGCCCTCACCAGCTGTGCCTTAAACATCCATCATATTTTTACTAGCAGTCTGTTTATGACAATTTAGGTCATTTCTAAGATGATTTATGTTTTTTGTACAATGCTTCAAACTTTCTTCTGAAGCTTCGTTAGGAGAATCTATACCATTCACATTTCTGCTAACAGTCTTTTCAAGACATCTAAACACCTATCCTACTTCTCAAGTTCTTCTAGTCAATGCCCATTGCCTGATTCAAAAGTTCATATTTTATTTTGTTGATTGCTTCCTTTGTTGTGCAGAAGCTTTTTGCTCAGTGATGTCCCATGTTTCCACTTTTGCTTTTTTTTGCCCATGTTTCTGTTGTTATATCCAAAATTTGTTGCCAAGACCAAGGTCAATGAGCTTTCCCCTGTTTTCTTCTTTTTATTTTATGAATCATTCATAAAGTGGTGAATCTAAAACAATGTACTTTTTCCACTGTGTTTTTTCAGAGACTCAGTTCTACAATGTTTCTTTAATGTGACTCAATAAAAAAAGAAAGGAGAGCAAGGAGAACGCAAGCAAGCAAAAAATTCAAATTCAGTTGAATATCACTGAGCATATCCAATGTTCCAAGGTCAGGGATTTCCTGGTTGCTATTGGTATAAGAGTGAGATGACTTCTCCAAAGACACTCATGCTATAGGGATTTATCTTGATTTGACCACTACTTGATAAAAGGAAAGCACAGTTTACCATAATCAATTCTTTCAGCACCACAAAAGCTCTCTATTATAGAAGTTAGAAGATATTTTTTAGCTTGGATTATCGTGGAACAGCATAGACCACCTGGTTTTCAAATCCCATAACATCATTAATCAAAGATTAGAATCCATTGTGCTAATGACCCAACCAAATTTGAACTATAAAATGATCACCCTTGGGTCACACATAATATGTATTCTCCCTAAATACATATATAAAAGTATTTATTTTAAGAAATCTATGTTTTGCTAAATCACTTGCCTAAAAATACATGACCTTCCACAAAGAGAACCCCTGCTGTACTAAAAAAAAAAATGCTTCTTCAACCTTGTTTGCACTGTAGAATCACCTACATTGGAATATCCTCTGAGTCTCAATTAAATTCCAACCTCAGAAATCATGTTTTCTCTCATTGAAATATACAAGGAAGCCTAAGAGCATCTATCTTCTTTTAAAATAATAGTCAAAAGGAAATTTGAAAAATAATTAAGGAAGATAATTTTTCATCAGTGTTTCCATTTGCTTCATGGAAAGTCTAATATTATTAGTAGAACTTCCATATTCCTCCAATACTTTTTGGCTCCCAAGGGAACCCAATTAAAAAGTATTGTCAAAATTAATTGTACTGTACATGCACTAGTTTCCTGTCTCCAGAGAGGTTTCTAGTATGTTTCCCTGAAAAACAAGCTCTTCTACAATGCTGTACTCAAAAACACCTAAAATGTGTCTAATTCTTTTGGAGAAAAGCTTTTTGGAAAACCTGTATCACTGAGCAGTATCAGAGAAATCATGAAGTGTGCCTCATTTAAATTCCCCAATCAAAATACTTTTGGAAGTACTCTGATTGGACTTTCCCATCCTCACTGACGGTGTTTCTGATTGAGAAATGGAGGGACAAGGGAGAACCTGACAAGGGGGATTTGAACAAAATCTTTAAATTTTAAATAGTGAAGGTACAAATGCAAATTTGTTTTATACAATAGGTAAAAATGAAGGAACTCTTTTCTATCTAAAACATTGTTTCTCTTATTATAGATCATCAGAAAAGTATTTCAGTTTAAACTGTGACTCAGATCCATTAAGGACTATCACAATGTGAGTATGTTTCCTCTTAATCCACATTTTAATTTATCTTTATAAATCATAGGCCTTTAACAATTACTCTCTTTGAAATACAGAATGAGGACATTCTGTGAAGTCCTTCATTATTTTCTCTGCCTATAGCTTCCTAAGTTTGTCATAGCTGAGCTCATAGAAGTGTCACACATGCTTCAGAAGGGAGCTGGCAGCCCCTTCCAGCCAGACCTAGTCTTCTATGACCAACTATAGTCACACCAGCCACAGGAAGCATTACTCAGGCCATTGGCATCTGCACAAGCCTAACATCTCCCACTTTATTCTGTTACTAAGTCAGACTACCCTCATAATTCAGTCAATTGTCACCAATCTGGTTCCTACCTTTCTAGTACAGTAATACCACCCTTGAGGCATATGTTCCATGAACCCCAGTGTATGCCTGGAACTGTGGATACTACAGAAACCTAGATATGCTATTTTCCCCACAGATGTATTCCTATGATAAAATTTTATTTATAAATTAGGGGGGTAGAAATGAACAACAAACACATAATAAAATAGAACAATTGTAACTATACACAATAATAAATGTTAGGTGATTATGGTCTGTCTCTCAAAATATCTGATGTACTGTACTCGCCCTTCTTGTAATGATGTGAGATGATGAAGTTCCCATGTGATGACATGAAGTGAGGTGAATGATGTGGGCATTGCAGTGCAGCATTGGCCTGCTGTACTCACCTTCTCACCATACATGTGATGGAGGATCAGTCTGCTTCAGATTTGGGATGACCTTCAATAACTAAAACCACAGAAAGCAGAACCACAGATAAGGGGGATTACTGGACTGGTGGCAGCACACAAAGGTGAACCACCCAGGTAATACCCACCTCACTGACATTATGAAATTCTCATCACCTAAAGTTCCAATTTTGTTGACACATCCTGCTACTGTGAGGCCTATACTTGTACACTTCTATGAGCTCAGCTATGACAAACTTAGGAAGCTATAGGCAGAGAAAATAATGAAGGACTTCACAGAATGTCCTCATTCTGTATTTCAAAGAGAGTAATTGTTAAAGGCCTATGATTTATAAAGATAAATTAAAATGTGGATTAAGAGGAAACATACTCACACTTGTGATAGTCCTTAATGGATCTGAGTCACAGTTTAAACTAAAATACTTTTCTGATTATCTATAATAAGAGAAACAATGTTTTAGATGAAAGGGTTCCTTCATTTTTACCTATTGTATAAAACAAATTTGCATTTGTACCTTCACTATTTAAAAGAAATCCCTGGATTTTGAGGCCACTTCTAATCTGGCTTGCATGTCCACTATTCAATCATTAATTTTTTCTTTAATTCATCAGATATAATTGAATCATGATCTGTGTTAAGCACGATGACTAGTTCAGTAGAATGGATGGTACCTAACTGCATATACTGCTTACATGATCTTGGGCAAGTAACTTAACCCTTCTCTACCTCAATTTCCTCCTCTGTAAAATGATTCCATGAATAGGACCTACCAAGGGCACAGGGAAAAGCTGTTTAAATCTCTGCTATTATATGAACTTTAATGATAATATCAACAATAACAATAATACAATTTATCATATTTTATTATATGACTACTTGTTAATAATGCTGTTGTGATAATCTTCTCTTCAATAGACATTTGAACATGTCACAATGTGGGGATTAGGGACACTCACCTCTAAGCAACTTTAGTCAAAAGGAAAGAATAGATCAATTTTGTACAAAGGCAAAAGGAAGGGATTTTCAATGAATTGTCCATAAATGCTGTATTTTCTAAGAATAGGGAGCAAGACTTATTTAGAGAAATATTGCATTCTGCCTCAAAATTATATTTTACAATGGCGTTATTAGCATGTGGAATTTAATGGTCATTCATCAAGTTTTTAAAAATACTGTGTATTTCAATAACTTGTTTAATCTTCCCATATGAATTTCTTACACAGTGAAATAAGCTAAGTATTTATCATTGTTACCATTATATGATTTTGAAACAACTTTCTCCATGTTAAATAATCAAAAATATAAAGCAAGGAATTATCAAAGCTGAGATTAAAATTTATGTTTTTAAAGTAATAAGACATGGATTAGTGTCTCCCCTCTAAACACTGAGTTTCAATTCTGATAGATAACTATTATGTTACTTACTAATACATGTTTTATTGTCTGTGCAGAGTAAGAACACTACAATTGTATTTTAAACCATATCATGAGTTGGCATCCACTCTTATTTTTATCTACAGATCAGCAGAACTAATGGTTTAACCATGTGAATAAGACATCACTTAAAGAATTCATTCTCCTCGGACTTACGGATGACACAGAGGTATAGGCTGTGATACTCTTCTTTATGTTGTTCACTTACTTATTGAGTGTAGGTGGAAACCTGACGATCATCCTGTTAACACTATCAACTGTTTCTTTCAAGATTCCCATGTATTTCTTCCTCATGAATTTTTCTTTTTAGAAATTTCATTCACAACATTCTGTATTTCTAGATTTCTGATCAGCATTGCTACAGGAGACATGACCATTTCCTACAATGCTTGCATGACACAGATTTTTTTTAATCCTCTGGTGGCCACAGAGTTTTTCCTTCTGGCTGTAATGTCCTATGACCGCTATGTGGCTATCTGTGAACCTCTACATTACATAACTGTCATGAGTGACAGACAGAGTCTGCAACCGGCTTGTAATCAGCTCCTGGTTAGCTGGTTTCCTCGTTACCTTTCCTCCAGTAATTATGGGACTCCTGCTGGATTTCTGTGACTCTAACATTATTGACCACTTCACTTGTGACTTTTCTCCTATGCTGCTCATTGCTTGTACAGACACAAAGTTTCTAGAGCTTATGGCATTTCTCTCAGCAGTATTCACACTCATTGTAACTTTGCCCTTGGTGATTCCTCTTACACACTCATTCTGAGAACAATTCTGAACATCCCCTCAGCCCAGCAAAGGAAAAAGGCTTTTTCTACTTGTTCCTCCCATGATTGTGGTTTCCATTTCTTATGGGACTTGCATTTTCATGTATGTAAAGACATCTGCAAGGGAAGGTGTGGCATTGAGCAAAGGTGTAGCAGTACTTAACACCTCTGTAGCTCCCATGCTGAATCCCTTTATTTACGCCTAAGGAACCAGCAGGTGAAACAAGCACTTAAAGAATTTACCAAAAAAATGTTCCCAAACAAGTAATAACCTTTATGATATCTGTAGCTGAGGCCACAAAGCAGACATAAATCTAGTTACTGTTCTAAGTGGTAGGCATACTTAAGAGAATAAAGCACACAAAAATCACAGCCATTGTGGAGTATCCTTCTAGCCAGAGGAAACACATGGCAAACAGCCAATATAATAGACAAGTAAATAGACAAGTAAATTGCCTAGAGCTTCCAAAAGTGATAAATACTTAAAAAAAATCTTTAATGGAAAGGTCAGAATTCAGGTTAAATAGGGGAGTCAGAATTTCAAAGTCATTATATGGCTCCTTTTTCTCCCCCCATTTTTCTACATTCAAATGTGCTTCTCTGTATTCTTTACCTTTTTTCTTTTCTGTCATTTTCCCAAGTCTATATAATGATCTGTTTCACACACATCAACCATAGGGGCATTGTGAGGTGTGACTTTAAGTAAGTATTAGTCCTTACCATAGAAATTCAATAGCAAGCTCTAGAATTCTATTCAAATCCTACATAAAAATAAATGATCTGAAATAAAATTCACAGTAACCCACAGTTAATGTATGAAATGGAATCTAATTTCAAGGTTAAAAACTATACTTTTAACTGTTTTTAGCAAAGGGCACTGTATCCTTCCTACTCTTACCCCCTCATCCTGTTGACTCAGATATTCAGAATCTGTATAGGGAAAACATAGCTGATAAACAATGATCTTCTTCTGTGAAAATTGGTTATTTCAGGCTGTCAGGTTACTTTTCTACCAAGTCTGCTATATCAGATATATTAATACATACCTTTCCCTTTTATTTCCCATCTGTTAAATAATAACTGAAATTTTGAGATGCTGCTGGGAAGGGGGATCTCTTTCCCCTGGGTTATTAGGGAAGATAGCTTTGACAGCCAGTCAGTGTGACATTGCTTATATATTTTTTTGATATATAATATTATTAGAAAATAGAGGAAGGAAATCACAAAAACTCAACCTATTAAGTCACTTAAAATCAATGCAAATGCAGGATATTTACAACCTATTTATCATGCACATAAGAATCAGAGGATACAATTTTACTGGTAGTCAAAAGTTAAGGGCGTTCCACAGAAAAAATACTAAGCTGTTTTCAAACAATCATTATTTAAGTAATGTGAATGGAAATATTGAAATTGAACGTGAAATTCAGGAGCCTAAACAGTTAAAATTATAGAGCTCAGTATATGGAAAAACAACAAAATTAATAAAACTTAAAAGTTAATAAACATGAGGGGAATTTATTTACAAGTCTGGAAAAACTGCAATTCTAATATCATAAAAGGGTGAGACAAACACAAATATAAAGATAAAATGTTCTATATACTGACAAAGCAATTGAATGGTATGACTATATGATGTAATTATAGTACTGTACCAAATTATATACAAACAATCTTATTTTAAATTTTTTAGGCTATGATATTAAATAGCAAGTATTCATAAGGCAACAGATAATCCAAATATACATCTGTTATGGGAGGAATTACTGAAAAATCACACAAATCTCTGAGAGTTTATCTTCAAAACATTCCAGAGATTATATTAATATGTCATTGGATGTGTAGACCTTATATGCATAAACCTTTCATTTAAAATATTCATGTTTGTGTGTATGTGTGTGTATGATTCCACACAGTGTAGTATTTACTTTCAGCAGAGTTCACTTACTAGAAAACAAGTGGAAGGAACTAAAAACCTTAAGAAATTGAATGCCTACGCTCTGTGCTTTATACATGGTTTATGTTTTGATACCTAAAAAAAGTCTGTTATCCTATATTTTGTATAAGATTGGTGTGGGGTATCTTTTAAAATGACTGGAAATTATTAACAATAATTTTCTAGTTTGAAGCAACAAGGAAACTATTAAAAGTTTTGTGATACCAGAATTTCTCATCTAGAGGCAATTATAGATATATTCACATACAGGGAAAGCAAATAAAAGAGACAGGCCACTAACCATAATTGCAAATGAGGTGCATAATTATTTCTTCAAGACTGAAGATATGACCTCAGAATCCTTCCCAACACAGTGCCAACACCATTAAGAGATGGCCTGTGAGATGAGATTTATTTGCACACTTGATATTCCAACACTCACTTGTGGACCCCAGAAAAGGAAGGGAATTCTCCCAGGTGACCCAGTGAATCCATGCAAATTGAGATCTGCATCCAGTTCAGGTGTCTTTCCATACACAGTGCGGCCCAACCACTAGGTCCTTCCCAGGTCGGGGCTTATAAAATAATTCATGCTTTCCAAACAAAGCATGCACATCAACAACTAGGAACACTTTATGGTGGAACATGAAACACAGTAAGAAGATTCATGGTATGTATGGTACCCTCAGCTGAGAAAACAGTGTTCCTCTCCCAGTCACCAGAAAATGTTTTCTGATAGGATATCTTATCCTAAACTAATCACAGGCTTTTTCTTGGATATCAGCCTGTGAGGCTTGACAGGGTAATCTGGGCAGGCATCCAATAGAAATGACCTTGGCTGACACTCCAGCACCTGCCCTCCCCTGCCGATTGCTGCTGACAACTCAAGATGCTCAGACGATGCTGGGCGCTGCTTGAGGGCACAGAGCCTGGGTTATAAATGTTTTAGTATCTCCTGCCTCTTCCTTTCAGTGTAGCTACCTGTGGAACTTCCCGGAAAATGATGTGAAAGAGCTCCTTTTTAAACATTGTGGTAAAAACATTGCAAAATGCAACCTCTTAACAAGTTTTAATCACACAATGCAGCCTTGTCAACCATAAGTACAATGTCCTACAGCAGATTTCCTCCCCTCAGTCCCTGGAAACCACCATTCTACTTTCTATTTCTGTGATTTTGACTAGTCTAGGTACCTCATATAAGTAGAATTAGTAGTATTTCTATTTTGTGACCGGTTAATGAAAATTAGCATGTCTTGAAGCTCATTGATAATGCAGAATGTGTCAAAATGTCCTTTTTTAAAGTTGAACACTATTCCACTGTGCATGCTCACCACATTTTCTTTATCCATTCACCTATCAATGGACGCGTCAGTGTTGCCATATCTCACCAGTTGTGAATTAGGCGGCAATGAACACGTGAGTTCAGATACTTCTCTGAGATTCTTATTTCCATTTTGGGGGGTATACATCCAAAAGTGGAATTGTGGGGTTATATGGCAAAGCTAGGTCTAGTTATATGAGGAGACAACATAAAGTTTGCTATAGTTGTTGCACCATATTACAAGTAATGCACAGATTTCTCATTTCAACACATTTCCTTTGACCCTTGTTATTTTCTGCCTTGGGTTATAATCTCCAACCTGAAGGTTTAGAGAAAAATGGTATTTTATTCTCTATCACATTGGTAAGGATTAAAGAGTATTCATCTTCTGTATGCTGACTATGAAAATAATCATTCTTGTAAATGTATGATACAAACAACCACACCTCAAGAAATATATAAATGTGTATGTACATTTTCAGTATGCAGAATTATGTTCAGTAACTGCTTTTGTGGAAACTTGCTCTCAAAACCGTAAAAGGAAAATTTTGACACAATGTGTATGTGCATCTAAGCTTTCCAATATTTTTATAAAAGAGGATTTATATTTATTTATTGTTTTAAAGTGCACTTTTATTGAAGTATAGTTGACGTACCGTATTGTATTGGTTTCAAGTTATACAGCACAGTGATGCAACATTGTTAAAAGCTCATCCCCACTAGTGCAGTTACTATCTATCAAATAGAAAGATGTTACAGAACCACTGACTATATTCTCCGTGCTGCCCTTCCAGCCCTGTGACCAGCTTACATTATGATTGAGATTTCTGTGCTTTTTATCTCTTTCACCAGCCCTACCCACCCACACATCCTCCTCTGCCATGGTAACCACCAGTTATTTCTCAGTATCTATGAATCTACTGCTGTTTTGTTCATTTTGTTTTGTTTTTAGATTCAAAATATAAGTGAAATCATATGGTATTTATCTTTCTCCACCTGGCCTACTTTACTTAAGATAATATGGTGTAGGTCCATCCATGCTGTCACAAATGCCAGGAGTTATTTACGGTTAAAAAATATTTCATTGTGTATATGGACCACACATCTGCTTTATCCATTCATCTACTGATGGCCACTTTGGCTCCATCCGCACCTTGGCTACAGTAAACAATGTGACAATAAACATAGTGGTGCACATATCTTTTCAAATCAGAGATTCTGGTTTTTTTTTTCCAGGTAAACTCCTACACCTAGAAAGAAACCCATGCACATATGGTTAATTATTATATTATAAATATACAATGGGGAAAGAGAGTCTTTTCAATAATGTGTTGAGAAAACTAGACAGCTACATTAAGAGAATCAATCTGGATTACTAACTCCATACACAAGAGTAAACTTGAAATGGATTAAAAACTTAAATGTAAGACCGAAAAACATAAAACTCCTAGCAGAAAATATAGGCAAAAATCCCTTGAACATAAGTATGAGCAATTTTTTTTTCTGGATATGTCTCCCCAGGCAAGGGAAACAAAACCAAAATGAGCAGGCAGAAGTACACCAAATGAAAAAGCCCCTGTACAGCAAAGGACACCATCAGTAGAACAAAAAGGCAAACTAGAGTATAGGAGAAAGTATTCATAAATGATTTATCCAATAGTAGGTTAACATCCAAAAAGAGGAATTTACAATATGCAGCACGGACAGATAAGATTCATAGTGGCACATCCATAAAATGAAAGTATATTCAGCCATTACAACTGATGCTGGAAATATATACAAATGGTTAACTATTGCTTACAATGGACATTTCCTAATATAGGAACAATATATGTATATATATATATATATCACAGGAAGACAACTTCTTCAATATGAAAAGATCCTTGCTATGATTTTTTAGATTATATTTGTTTCTACATTTGTGGTAATTTCTAATAATCCAATTACTAATTAAACCTGTTTTTGCAGTACCATTTTAGAGTATACAAAAGTAATTAAAAATCCTAGTTATTCATTTAATAGCATATGCTCAAACAGATGATACTATTTCAAGAAAGGTTTTTTGTTTTTAGCACTGTACTAATTCACAGTGCTTAATTTGTAACTGGTAAAGAATAGCTTTGGTATACATTATTAAAACACATCTTGGGTTTTATACTTATACGTTGGATATAATATAGAATGGTAAAGGTGAAATTTAGTTTTAGATGTATCCTTTTAATTTTAGATGTATCCTAGATATTTAGCTCAACTAATGACAGAAGTACTTCCTAAGGAAATTTTAGCGGGAATGATGTCTCTCAAAAATTTTCAATACTTTTTAAATTATTTCATTGACCTTAAAACCAGGTACTTTCCCTTAAGAGTTCTCTACCTGTTTTGCTTTTCAATATTTTCAACTGAATGATACTTTCATTAAAAAAAAAAGACCACTTATTTGCTTCATCCAGTATTTACAAGCAATTATTTCGGAGAGATCACTTAATGCCTCTTAATTTAAGTAGATTCATCTCTGAAACAGGAATATAACATATATATATATATATATATATAAATGAAGAATCCTGCCTCTGTGGCTAAAACATAGTTAATGTCCAATAAGAGAAAGTTAAATAAAAGGGTAAAAAAAAAAGATATGAGGGTTATAGGAATACAAACACAGAAAATGTTGGTTTATTTTTGCTAAGCTTACCCCATGCCCAAATACCAGGCTGTCACCCTGCTAGATAATTTCCTCAAATGTCTCCTGGGATGCTGGGACACTGGTCCCATAATAAACCAATTAAAATATACTCACCAAAGTTGATCTTGTGCATGATTCATGAGTGCCCAATTACTATTTTCCCAAAAGTCATTAAGAATGCTTCTCAAAGAATATTTCCCAAGCTAAAGATATTTCTATAGCAAAACACACTAAAGGTGATGTGCTTACTTAATCTAAGGAAACAATAGAAATGGCCATCTATGAAATAATCTGAAAGCTACTCAAAAAATAATTCTAGATTGTTTTCCTTTTATAACTTTTATCTGAAGATTTGGGGCTTGGATGGCATGTAAAATATTTCATGATTCCCAATTAGAAGGGTGAGAAAAACAGAAGGAAACTCTTCCATTACATGTGATGAGATGAAATATTGAGGCTTTTATGAAGGAAGCTTTGGGAAGAGAGGAAAAAAACAGTTATTCCTCCATGAAGAACTGGTCCACTGCTTGCCTTTTAAGACAATTGCACACATTAATTTGTATTCAATATTAAACACTAATCATCAAACCTCTGAAAATATGTAAGTACTCTCAGGTTATTTTCATCTGATGCTTCAACTTCAATTCATTATACAGCATTAATACTACCCTCTGGTGACCTGCTCTCTTCTTTTCTCTTTCTCTCTTTCTATTCAATATAGTCTCCCTGTATATTCTATATGTATTCCCTCTATAGTCTATATATCCAATAGCTAAATCAATAAAGTGAAAAGTGAAAATATTATAAATTGTGATTTCTACCCATTAACCGAGATATGAGGAACTTATGATCCTAATATGGGTACACTTAAACTCTAGGAAGACCTGAGACATATTCCTAGGGGGGTGTCCGTCAGAGCTCTAAATAGCATATGTAAAGAGTTTGTATGTTTCATATCTAAATTCTGTATGAGGGTACTTCTGAGCTTCATTAACCTATTTTGTCAACATGTTGTATGACGCTTAGCTATTACTTAGATTTTCAAAAATTACTTTATTAGGAATTTTAAAACAATAAATTGAAATCACTAAGTTAATTGAATTCATCAAAAAGACATCTTTGTTTAGGAAATCAAGAATGAAGATAAGTGTTCAGGAGCTCCAATTATACGGAATTGAATATATATGGTGTCATTATAAAAATCATTAATTTCACAAATAAAAGTTCAGTGTACAATATCAGAATCACTTGGTTTCATAGTTTTTACAAATTAAAAGGCACTAGAGAAGTTAATTGTGTAGTTATTATTCAGGAAGTGACTACTTCCGAAAATGAACAATTAGACTCTTCATGAGAAAATGTGAATGAGGCTTGGGTTGGTCACTGATTTCCACTATTGCTAGAAATTTTATGCCAGAAAAAAATTTCTTAAGAGGAGCACAATGTCTTCTATTAATTTTAGCTAAACAATGGAGCATGAGAATAATTCATGTTCAATCAATGGATTTCCCAAGTAGTAATCATAAGAAATGGAGGCAAATTTGTACCAATAAATCAAAGGACATTACTCAGAGTAATAAGATGCTCATTAAATATAGAAAATACACCTGTAAGATGCATAAAAAATTGTGGTAAATGTTGAGTGTATATATAGAAGGACATTTTTTTATAGTGTACAAGGTACTTATTATGAAATACAATCATTACTTGAAAAAGGAGGTGCAGATATTTATGTTTGTCTAAATGATTTATTGTTATTTACCTTGATTTTGCCAGGAAGGTCTGTCAAAAAAATCAACCACCAGAAATGAGAAATAGCACACCAGTAACCAATTTCATCCTCCTGGGTCTGACCGATAATCCAGAAGTGCAGATTGTGGTTTTTCTCTTTTTATTTTTCACATATGTCCTGAGTGTTACTGGAAATGTCAGTATCATTGTTCTCACCCTGCTGGATTCCCACCTGAAGACCCCCATGTATTTCTTCCTCAGGAATTTCTCCTTCTGGAAATTTCATTCACTTCTGTCTGTAACCCTAGATTTTTGATCAGCATCCTAACCGGAGACCAATCTATTTCCTGCAACGCCTGTGCAGCTCAGCTGGTTTCCTTGATCCTCCTGGTTCGACGGAGCTTTTCCTTCTGGCCTCTGTGTCCTATGATCGCTATGTGGCCATCTGCAAACCTCTACATTATACCACCATCATGAGTAACAAGATCTGCCACCAGCTTGTAGTCGGCTTTTGGCTGGCTGGCTTCTTGGTGCCCTTCCCTCCTCTGACCATGGGGCTGCAGCTGGATTTCTGTGACTCAAATATAATTGACCACTTCACCTGTGATTCTGCTCCTCTACTGCAGATCTCTTGCACAGACACCAGTACTCTGGAGTTCATGAGCTTTGTTTTAGCTGTGCTTACGCTTATGTCCACTTTGACGTTAGTAATTCTCTCCTACTCTTACATCCTCAGGATGATTCTGAGAATCCCCTCAACCCAACAAAGAAAAAAGGCTTTCTCAACCTGCTCCTCCCACATGATTGTTGTCTCTATCTCTTATGGAAGCTGCATCTTCATATATGTGAAAACATCAGCAAAGGAAGCTGTTGCATTGGCAAAATGGATAACTATGCTCAATACCTCTGTATCTCCTATGCTGAATCCATTTATTTATACTTTAAGGAACCAGCAGATGAAACAAGCATTTAAGGATTCCATGAGAAAGATATCTTTTTTACATGTGAAGTTTTAAGTGTTATATCCACAAATAAATGATAAAATAATGATAATTAGTAATTAAGGAAACACTGAAATTTCACTCAAGGGTGTAAAGCAGCATTCTACAAAACTGGAGGTAAAAGATGTGCACTAGTGGAAGTGTTCACGTTTGAGAAAAGAGCCATTAATACTGAATAGCTGAATTATTTGGGGTCATTTACTAAAGCTTCCTTGTTTCTTTCTTTTGTGGTGTTTAGCCTGATTACTTATGATCCTTGTGTTCTGCATTGGCATCTGTACAGTTGAAGTAGCAGGTGCTGCTTCCTGTCTATGCAGACATGGACTGGGAAAGCCCTTCACCAGTCAGCCCACCCAGAGGTTCTGGGCTCACATCTGGGTCCACAAGTGGACTTGTGCTGGAGTCTGGAGGAGGGCTCACTTTTCAACTGGTTCAGCAGTGGGTGAGCCTGCTGCATAGGGGCTGACCTGGTGCTAGGGTGGGCATGAATCTCAGTCATGGGAATGGGCCTGTTCATGAATCTGTGGGGCCAGCCTGATGCTGGGGTTGCTTAGAATGGCATGCCACCTGTGTCCATGGGGGCAGGGCTCATCTGGGACTGTGGTGTTTGTCCTCGGTCCTGGGTCATAGGGTCTGTCCTGCTGCTTGGGTGAGCCGGGATGCTGATTCTGCAGGGGTCTTCCTGGGGCCTGGGGACACAGTGCAGTTCTGGAGCTTAGGGCAACAGGGGCTGGCTGGGTGCTGAAGTGAGGAGCCTGCGGGCTGAGCCACAGGAGCCTGGCTATGGGGGTAGCCTGCTGCTGGGGTCCATGGGAAAGTAAGTTGGTTGCTCACTCCTCAGTCCTTTCCCCACAGAAATGGTTTCTATCTCCATATGGCACTACCTGGGCTTAGGGAAGGGTGACATGGGTCCTGTGAGATTGTCCTTCCTACTTTTCCATGCTTCTGTTCTTATTTTTGCTCCCAGGTGCTGTAATCTCACCCAGATCCCTTAGCTCTTGTGATGGTATTTTAGTGCATGGATAGTTGTTCAAATTTATGTCTCAGTGAGGGAACGAGTACTGGAAAGTCCTATTCTGCATCTTACAAATGTCATGTTTACTGCTATATTTCACTATTTGGCCTGTCCTCCCATAATTTTAATTTATCCCAAAAGTTTTATGTTCATTTTTTCCCCTTTCTTGCCTCATTTAGTTTCAAGTAAATATATTTTAATTTTGTTTTCATTAATTTATTAACTATACATTTAGCCATTATTTTAGTTGTAAAGCTAAGTTTAATCACTTCATTAAGGACGTGTCTTCCACATCATGCCCCAATTATTTTCATTTTATAGTTAAGTAATAGTTTGAGAATATGTATATATCCTGTTCTTTATTGGACATTTTACCCACTAGTTTTCATACCTATTGAGATTTTCTAACTCCATCATTCCTTCTTGTTTGTCAATAACCACTATGCTTCAATTTGTCATGCATGGAAAAAATTGCAGTTTTTTGAAATCCCATATATTAGTGGTTGTTACTCTAATACTTTCTTTCCACATAAAGAATGCACTGTGGTAAGGCAAGTCTGTGAAGGTGACATCGCATAGAGACCGGTTTGAATCATAAGTGAAAATTGACCATTCTCAAATACTGATTTTTCCACACTTACTCATCTGTAACATGATGTAATGAAGGTTGACTCCTGTGACTAGATTTTAAGGCAACTTTTCTTAGTTCAAATTTATTGAACAAAGATTACTATTGAATTTTCATAATGCAAATTTCCTTTAACTTCTGATCTAGTAGAGGAAAAATATGAGAAGTTCTTTCTTATACTCAGTGTACTAACAAGCCTTGAAGGAATGATCGAGTTAGGAAATCTAACTGTGAAAACTAGGGGGTAAAATGCCTATGGAACAGGATATGTGTATATTCTCAAATTATAACTTAACAATAAAATGAAAATAATGTGGTCAAGAGGTAGAGGATTTATAATATATTGCTTACACTTCTCTGAAAATTTTACATCACTGATAAAAATTTGAAATTTCTTTAAAATCCAAGATCTTACATTTGCTATTAAAATTGTTGCCTTTGAACAGGTATGGAATTGTAAAAATTCATTTGAAAAATCCTTTATCTAGTATTTTTCTTACAACATAAACATCCCTCTTCCAATTAAACTTTTTATTGAAAATAAATGTGTTAACAAAATCTCTTTTAAATGACTGTGCATAGGTTATTGGTATGGAGCCATATTTAAAAACCTAAAACTTAATACACCTTTCCTAGAACTATTTTACCTTGTTGTTTTACCTACTAATATTGTACTTAATTCTATTTTGGCCTATATCATCCTTGTTAATCCATCACTTTCTCTCTGCTAGCCTCAGTGCTGGCTGCCCTGTGGCTTGCTTGGAAGAGTTGAGTAGGAAATCAGTTACTTAACTGTTAGCATTTGATTTTTCTCAGTTCTGGTCCTTGCAGACTGTGTTCCTGGAATAGTAGGTGACACAGTGACTGGGACATACGCCCTCTTTGCCTTTGATTCCCTGTGATTCTTTTAAAATGAAAAGCACTATCACCAAGTACACCAGCTATGCAATCAGCATTATTCTTGTTAGTTAACACATTCTATCATCTCATCTCACCCTTCAGTCTTCCCTCTAGCAAGACAAGGATTTCCCCAAAGTGGGCGGACAGTCATGAAGTGAAGACTAAGGTTCTGAAAGGCATTAAATCTTCCAATCCAACCTGTGATTTTTGTTGTATCCCCTTCAAAAACTATATCTTTATTGAGATAAATTTGCAAAACATAAAATTCACATTTAACCCTTTTCCAGCATACAGTGCAGTGCCTATTAGTACCTTCACAGAGTGTACAATTATGCCATTGTATCATTTCACAACCTTTTGATCATCATCAGAAAGATGTTCCATATCTATTATTCAGTGACCCTCTGGTTCTCCCTACTTCCAGATCATGGCAACCATTAATGTGCTTTCTGTCTCTCAGATTTGCCTATTCTAGACGTTTCACATAAATTGAATCACGTGATATATATGGCCTTTTGTGTCTGGCTTCTTTCACTTAGCATAATGTGTTCAAGGTTCATCTATGTGTAGAATCTATTGGTACTTCCTTCCTTTAAGGAAGAATAACACTCCATTGTATCAGTATATCACATTTTGTTTATCCATTCCTCAGTTGATGGACATTTAGGTTGTTTCCACTTTTTGGCTATTATAAACAATGCTGCTATGAACTCATGGACCACATTTTGTTTTAATGGCAGCACACATAGAGGCACTTCCTAATAATTAGAATTACCTGGTGATGATATTAAAGACACATAAAAACTAGAGAGATGATCGTATATATTCCTTTCTGCTTTCTGAGATAGCAATGTTACTTTAGCAATGGAAATATAAATGAATCATATTTTTTTGAAATGCATCCATATGACTTGTATCTTAAAATTTTGGTGAAGAATATTGAAATATTATTATTACATGCCATTATTATCACTATGTGCTCTTTATATTACCCAAAAGCCCAGATGGAACTAATTAATAAAAGTGAATTTAATAACAGTTTCACATTACAAACAGAAAAATAATAACAAGTGAAAACTTCAGTCAACATAAGATCATATGATTGCTGATGAGAAATCAAGGCATTGTTTCCTAGGTATAAAAATGTCTGAGCACCAATAAAACATTCCCATGTATTGTGCAACATCCAAGCTTCTCAGTAAAATACCAACTTCTGGGGCTTCACAACGGTAATATTCAAACTTTTGTGTATGACTATGAAATTCTGACCCTCTTAATGAGTTAATCAAAAGGGTATTGAACAGATATCAGCCACTGCTCAGTCAACTACTCACAAATAAAGGAATGACCTGGGGATTTCCATACAGTCCCTAGTCCATCATGACTTCTTATATAAGGCACGTCCTCAACAGTGGGTCATTTTATATTGTGAGGATGGTTGCCTAGGTCCAAGCTTCCTTTGTTGTAACATTTTTTGATTTTAGACTTGAGGAAATACTTCAAAAATAGTATTTGATATGATACTTTTTCTAAAGTCACAATTGTTTATGTTTTGCATGATTTATTTTATAATTCTTTTCCATTTCTCTCTTTTATACTTTTATAAATACAACTTTTAGTATTTTACATATAAATAATAATATGATAAATAAAACATATATATATATGTGTATATGTTTTTCTGAACCATTTAATAAGAAGTTGGACTTTGGCCTCTATCCCTAACTACCTCACTACCTCAGAGTAAGCTTCCTAATAGGATCATTATGTTATATAACTAAAGTATAATTATCAAAATCAGAAAATATGACTTTGATATATTACCTAATCCATAACCAATATTAAAATTTTATAAATTTTCCCAGGAATTATTTTTGTATCTTTTTATTTCTTCTAGGTCTAGTATAATTTAGGGCTGCACACTCCATTTAGTTCTCATTTCTGCTTAGCTCTGTTGATCTGAACAGTTCCTTATCTTTTTTCACCTTATTTTCTTGAGGTTTTCTTTTTAAGCACACAAAACATTATATTTTAATAACTTTACTTGTCTGTTTAACAGTTGTAAAGTATTTACTTCTTGCTTTGAAAGAAAATTAAAAAATATAGGAGCACTAACTGACTCCTCTTTAGGAGAAAAGGGACACGTACAGCTTTGGGAGTCATAGTTCCTCCTCCCAGTTTTGCAGGAAATGACACATAAGCCTAAGTATTATTTAAAAACCCATAGTAAAGGTAGTAGACAAATTACTTATCAGGCAAGTATGAAATTAATAACAAAACAAAAGTAAATGAAAGTAGTAAAATCAACTATACACAAAATCATTCAAGGGATACACAAAAATGTGGATATAATACCTAACACATAAAATGTGGTGGCGGAAGAATACTCTTAGATTGTGGTTGAAATAGAGCGATCATCAACAATATTATCTGTAATATATTTAGGAAACTATCTATTAACTTTATGGCAACCACAATCCTAAGCCTGTCATAGATACAGAAAAAGTTAAAAAGAAAAAAGGAAATCACAAAACTAAAGAAAACCATCAAATAATAAGAGAAGAGTATAAGAGAGGAAGAAAGGATCAGAAAGGAACTACAAAAACAACCAGAAAACTATTAATAAAATGGCAATGAGTACGTACCTATTAATAATACCTCAAATGTAAATTGACTGAATGCAACAATCAAAAGGCACAGGGTGGCAGAATGGATAAAAACAAGACCCACCTATATGCTGCTTACAGGAGACTTATTTCAGTCCAAAGACATACACAGACTGAAAGTGAAGAGATGGAAAAAAATGTTACATGCAAATAATAGGCAGAAAAAGCAGTACTTATATCAGACAAACTGGACTTCAAACAACTAAAGTAACAAGAGATAAAGAAGGATATTATGTAATGATAAATGGGTCAGTCCAACAAGAGGTTATAACCATTATAAATACTATGCAGCCAATATTGGAAGGCCTAAATATGTAAAACAAATAGCAGAACTAAAGTGGGAAATATACAGCAACTCATTCTTATTAGGGGAGTTTAACACACCATTTATATCAGTGGACAGATCAAAAAAAAGAAATTTTAAGGAAACAGAGTCACTGAACAACACTTTAGGTCAAATGGACTTCACAGCTATTTAGAGTATATTCCATCCAAAGGCAGCAGGTCAGATGTTCTCTCCAATGTACATGGAACATTCTCCAGAATAAATCACATACTAGGCCACAAAAAAAGCCTCAATCAATTAAAAAATTGAAATTGTGTCAGACCACAATGCTATGAAAGAAGAAGTAAATTGCATGAAGAAAATAGAAATACCCCACAAAAACATGGAGGTTAAACAACATGCTTCTAAATACTTAATGAATCAATGAACAAATCAAAGTAGAAATCAAGCAATGTGTGGAGACAAATGGAAAAAAAATTCAACAATCCAAACTTTGTGGGATGCAAAAAAAGCAGTTCTATGAGAGAAGTATGTAGCAATATAGGCCTACTTCAAGAAGAGCAATCCAAAATAAACAGTGTAAACTCACAGTTAGGGAAACTAGGAATAGAAGAACAAATGAAATCCAACATTATGAGAAGGAGGGACATAATAAAGATCAGAGCACGAATAAATAAAACAGAGAAGTATAAAACAATCAAAAAATCAACAAAACAAACGGCTGGTTCTGTGAGAAGATAAACAAAAACCCTAGCCAGACTTATCAAGAATAAAAGAGAGAGCATACAGACAAACAAAATAAAAAAATAAAAATATAATGGTCACAACAAACACCACAGAAATACAAGAATTATTAGAGAATTCAATGAAAAAAATTTAATGCCAATAAAGGGAACAACCTAGATGAAATTAACAAATATCTAGAAAAGTACAACCTTAATGAATGACAGGAAGAAACAGAAAACCTGAACAGGCCAATTACCAGTAACAAAATTGAATTGATAATTATAAACCTCCAAACAAACAAAACCCCAGTACCAGATGGCTTAAGAGCTGAATTCTACCAAACATTTAAAGAGCTGACACCCATCCTTCTGAAAGTATTCCAAAGAGTGGAAAAGGAGAGAATACTTCCAAAGTCATTCTATGAAGCCAGCATCACCTTGATACCAAAACAACCAAAGACACTCAAAAAAAGAAAATTATAGACTAATATTCCCTGATGAACATAGATGCAAAAATCCTCAACAAAATATTAGCAAACTGAATTAAAAAATACATCAAAAGGATCATCCATCATGACTAAGTAGGATTTATTCCAGGTATGCAAGGATGGTACAATATTCATAAATTGATCAATGTGATACACCATATTAGCAACATAAAAAAGAGATGAAAACTTTATGATCATCTCAGTAAATGTTGAAAAAGCATTTGACAATATTCAACATCCATTCATGATAAACCCTCTCAACAAAATGGACATAGAAGGAACATACATCAATATAATAAAGGCCATACATGAGAAACCCACAACTAATATCATACAATAGCAAAAAGTTGAAAGCTTTTCCTCTAAGCTCACAAATAAGACAAGAATGTCCTCTTTCACTTTTATTCAATATGGTAATGGTGGTCTTAACAATAGATGATAAAGAGTTAAAAGGCATCCAAACTTGTAAGGAAGAAATAAAACTGTCAATATTTGCAGATGACATGATCCTATATATAGAAAACCCTAAAGACTCCTCCAAAAAACTATTGGAACTAAAAATGGATTCAGCAAAGTTGCAGGATACAAAATTAATACACACACATCTGTTGCATTCCTATATACTAATAATGAACTAGCAGAAAGAGAAATCAGGAAAATAATTCCATTTACAATTGTAGCAAAAAGAATAAAACACATAGGAATAAACCTAATCAAGGAGGTGAAAGACCTGTGCTCTAAAAACTATGACACTGATGAGGGAAATTAAAAAAGACCCAATAAATGGAAATCTATCCCATGTTCATGGATAGGAGGACTTTATGTTGTCAAAATGATGATCTTGCCCAAAGCAATTTTCAGGTCTAGTGCTATCCCTATCAAAATACTGATATTTTCCAATGAACTCATGCAAATAATCCTGAAATTCATATGAAACCACAAAAGACCCTGAATGCATACATATTTGAAAAAACAAGACATAATTAGGCATCAAATAAAGATAATAATGTGCACTAAAACATAATTATGGTGGCAAATATTTGACATAAAATAATCGTAAAACAATATTCAAATTTGTGTAAGTGAAACCACATTTTTATCTAGAAATTTCACTTCTACCAATTATTCTTGCACATGCAAAAAATTTGTGTGAAAATGCTTTTTTTAAATTTTGGTATCATTAATTTACAATTACATGTGCAATGTTATGGTTACTAGACTCCTCCCATCATCAGGACCCCACCACATACCCCAGTACAGTCATTGTCCATCGGTGCAGTGAGATACTATAGAATCACTACTTGTCTTCTCTGTGTTGTACAACCCTCCCAATGCCCACACCATTATATCTGCTTTTGATAGAATGGGTTGATAACTGGAAAATAACGAACATTGTATATTTACATCAGGCATTGGTTTAAAATTGCCAAAATATACATATAGTTAATATTATTAATACTGAATAGTTGGTAAAAACAGATTAATATTATATAATAAATGAACATATATTTAAATATAGAAAAGTATGTTCTTTTATTGTGTGAAATATACATGACATAAAATTTATCATTTTGACCATTTTGAAGTATAAAAATAAAGGGCATTAAGCACATTCATATTGCTATGCAACCATAAAAACCAATTATAACATATGGCTGAAAATTCTTATGTATTGTTTAGTGTATTTGACCAAAGTAAAATATGAAAGGATAAAGCCTATCATCTAAACAGTAACTTTAACTAATTTATAAAGTTTTCCTTTTGCTTTCTGATTAAAATTTTCTAATAATTAACAATTCATGTGATAAATAATTACAGTTTTCCAAATGCCTTACTAAATGGTGACGTATTTTAAAACATGAACTATGTGATTTCAATGACAGAGTGTTCCCCCTGACCCAGGCCAAATGCTGCTCTAATGTCCTCCTGTCTCCAAGGACACAGTCCCCACTGAAGCCTGTGTTACTTGGGTTTTTGCTAAACTTTACCCAGAAAATTAATTAATGACTCCTGATTCTAGGTCACCAAGGACCATTTGTTTTTCTCACTTGGTTGCTAAAAAGAAAAGTCATATTAACAGAACAAAAACATTCCCCTCTGCCTTGATGATTTAAAATTAATCTCTTCCACCAATGGAAAGAGTTTTCCAGGAATTCAGTCCAATTTGTTGGATATGGAAACACATGGAATTCTCTGCATACTCAGACATGCCAATGAGTGTGAGGCTATAAGTACTTTTATAAAATTACCACTTTCAACAATGCAGTTTTAATATTGCTATGTTTAAATAACCAACAGATGCTCCAGTTTACTAACCAAAGAGTGAGTATGATAAAGTTTGTTTCTTTGATTGTAATTCATTTTGTAAGATCTAGGTTGTATTTTCCTCTGGCAAAGAAAATGAATTTCAATGATAATTTATATAGGTTTAATGTATTTAAGATGTGTTTATGAGATGTCACTTTTTTAGAATTTCCTTATATACATAAATTTCATTGCCTGGGAGGTTTTTATGCATAACTTATGAAATAAATGTGTATCTAACTTAATATTATGTAGTCAGGGTAATTTTGGACTGATATTCAACGTCACTTAAAAATAAAGTATTTTTGAATATACAGAAGGGTATCAGCTTGCCCTTGCGTTCTTCTCATCCCAAAAGAGAATAACATAATGATTGAAGTGACAATATCTCCTTGCATACTTTTGTGTTCATTTTGAACATTTGATGGAAAGATAGAAAAAAATGGAAATCAAGTTAATTATACTTTAGTGCCAATCTATTGTAAAATAAGCTGTAAAATAAATATTAGAGAAATACAGATAAAATTTGAGATTAAATAATGCTTTCATGTATTATCAATTGCTAAATGTGAAGCCTCAGTAAAGTTTCACAATGATGTACAATCATCTGAGAGATTAGGAGAAAAGATAGAAGGAAAAGATGAGTGGGATGCAAGAATTATATGTAATGTAATTGTGTATATATATATACATATGCAAATATCCATTCTATAGCTCAATTTTATATTAATACTTGATAGTTGCAAATTTCTTAAGAGGATTCTAACTTTTGATTAAGCCATGATCGTCTGTTAGTTATTTTTCTCATTTGGGGAACATTATGGACTAGGTAAATATTCCCAATCAATTCTGCTCAAGCCTCAGCAGGAAAAGAACACATTAAGTTAAGAAATAAATGAATCCACTCTAAAACAACCTAGGTACAAAGGGGAAAATATTTTCCATTATTGGTGTCAGGAATGTTCAAAATTTGAAATACTTATTTCATATTAGAAACATTTGAGTCCCTACTGGTGTAGTATCAATTAGGATGAAACAACTCATTGGCAGCAGATGGAGAGACAAAGAGCAGGCAGTCATCAACTGTGTTAGCAGTAAACGTAGCATATTCACTGAAGGAAATGTACTTATTCTGAAAAAACAGAGTGTGTAGAGGGGGTGGAAATGACCAACAGGGCTTAAGTATGTTTATAAGAATTAAGCACCCATAACCTAAAGAAGACACCAACAAAAATCTCTTGGAACCAAGACCTCAAATTTTGCTCTAGGCTCTGTATGGTAAACCCAAGTTATATAAGCACTGTTTTTGAAAAGACCCAAAATCTCAAGAAAAGATATAAAATCAAGGTTATGATTTTGTCTCTGAAGAGGGAGTAATTCTTGAGAGCTAAAGGATATTTTAGCTACTCATAAAATCACAACTCTTCAGCAATCTACTTAGTCATATGGGAAAATCCTAAGCACACGATAAATGTAAAATATATAATATATATAATGAAATATGTTTGAATAGATTACATTTTAGAACACTTAAAGTAATCTATAAACTATAGGAAATCTCTGAATATCACATACAAACTGGAGAGAAGTCAGGGATGAGAAATGGTACAGTATCTGCATTCATCTGTTGGGGCTGACAGATGACCCTGACCTGCAGGTCCTGATTTTTGTCTTTCTATTTCTCACCTACACACTGAGTGTAGCAGGAAATCTGACCATCATCACCTCACTTTTGTGGATTCTCACCTTAAAACACCCATGTACTTCTTCTTAAAAATTTTCTCTTTCTTGGAGATCTCATTGACATCTGCCAGTATTCCCAGATACTTGAATATCATAGCAACAGGTGACAAAGTCATTACCTATAATGCATGGGCTACAGTTTTTTTTTTTTTGACTGTTGACCTGTCACTGTTTATTATTTCAGCACTGTAAGCAAGGATCCTGGCCACCCATGTGCTTTTTATCGATCTCTGTGGTGTAACAGAATTTTTCCTGCTGGCAGCCATGTCCTATGACCGCTATGGGGCCATCTGCAAACCCCTGCATTATGTGATCATCATGAGCAGAAGGGTCTGCAGGAACCTCATCCTCTGTTCGTGGATGGCTGGTTTATGTGTAATAACCCCACCCCCCTTAGCCTGGGCTTAAATCTAAAATTTTGTGACTCCACCATGATTGATCACTTTGGCTGTGATGCATTTCCCTTAGTGAGAATCTCATGCTCAGATACATGGTTCATAGAACAGACAGTCATCATCTGTGCTGTGCTGACCCTAAACATGACCCTTACCTCTGTAGTTCTCTCATATGCTTCCATCATCAATACTATTTTTAGATTCCCTTCTGTTCAACAAAGGAAAAAGGCTTTTTTGATCTGTTCTTCCCATGTGATTGTTGTTTCCATCACCTATGGCACCTGCATTTTCATCTACATGAATGCTACATAAAGGAAGAAATGACCATTAACAAAGTGGTTTAACTGCTCATTTCTTCTATTTCACATACATTAAACCATTTATTTATACCCTGAGAAACAACCAAGTCGTTTTATTTTTCATGTTTATAATCTGGTTTTTTAAACCTTTTTTGATCGGTTCATCTTACATGATTGTGAGATTATGGATATGTACTTGAATGACATTAATTTTCTCGACACTCTTTTAACCTAGTTTCCAATGAACTCTGCTTATGCCATTTTGGTGTCTTCATTTTTCAAACCAATATCTGACAGTTTTGCATGTCAATTTCTTTGAAAAAGTCATTTTGAAAAGAAATAAACTTCCTAATATTAATACATAATAAAAGTAATTACTGAGGAAAATATATGGTAAAATTCTTCGCAGCTCATAAAATATACAGAATAGTGATACCAAAACATATGCAATAAAACCAATTTCACACAAAATTTATAACGTTTAAATAATCGTGTAATTTAACGTGGGAAACAGAATAATAGCACTATCAACATTGAGAAGCTGGAGAAAAATATTAATATGAAAACAAATGCTGGAAAATATGTGATAAGTATTCTTTTGAATCTATAACTGAAATTACAGCAACGTTGTAAGTAAAAGGTGTCAGAAATATTCAACTAAAAACAGTTGATCTGCTTTCAAAAGCAATAATCAATGAAATGACTTGTAGACACTCTGGCGAGCATAGGGGATAGGTGAGAGATCACAGATCACAAGGTTCAGGATTAAAGACTGATTCATTACAAATAACAAAGGCTCAGGATTAAAGTCTTGGGATTAGTGTGTAGAAGCACTTGGAATCACACAATCATGGTATATTCAAAGGAAGTTTGATTTAGAAAACCATGTCACATTCACACAAAGATTACATTTTTTTCTGAATAGTGTTGTCTGCTGCTTACAGAGCTCTGGGTCAAGGGAAGAACATTTCCCAGTGTATTTGATATCCTGTGCCTATCTGTAACACAAATTGGACTTATAAAGTCTAAATTCTGTCATAATATTTTAAATTAAAAGATACGAAGAATTGGATAACCCAGATAAATATAACTCCTTGGAAATAAATATCTTTATATCAGATTAACCAATTGTTATCTGGAAAGCAATGAAATGTAGACATGTCACAGCAAATTACCTACAGCACTGAAGAAAATGTAATCAGAAAAATTCTGTTATCTTAAATGTATTACTTATTTACAGAAATGTAAAATAACCCTAAAGAGAGGAACTTATTCTAATAAATTTGGAAAACCTAAATGGGAAATGTAACTTATTATGGATTGAAAATGAAATCATGTAAATAAGTTAAGGAAATTCAGAAGCTAGTTCTTTGAAAAGTCCAATAGCATAAGCCGCACCCCCAAGGAATATGATGAATCAAAAACAGAAATGATCAATATTTTATTGGAAGATTTTGGCAATTCACTAACATAAGAAAATGAAAAAATAAGGATTAATATGAGAAAGAATAAATAAATGATTACATTTGATTGGAAAGTCTTTTTTATTAACATTTTCCTTTTCTGAAATGGAAATATGTCATATAATGGATGGCATCAACAATTGTTACAAGTTAATTAGCAACATTATCTTTTCAAAATAAAACAGTACAGTCACATGTCTTAACAATTATTAATGTCTTAAAATTGGACCTATCTCTTACTTTATCCTCAAGTCATTCTTACATATCCAGAGAACTCAAGGAACTCTAATAGAAAACTAGGGCAGTTAATGAGAGAATTTGATGCTGTAGGTAAAAATGGAAGTATTTAAAAATCAGAAGACTAATAGCAGTAAACAACAGGAAATCAATGAGCAAATATCTCTGTCATAATAGTGATAAAATTTTAATTAATGAGATAATAAATTTAACAGAAAAATACAGTGTACATATAAAGCATAAAATCTCTTTAAAGAATATATAGTTAGAACAGAAAAAAGTCAATCATAATTCTTAGAAATTTCTATTGTGAACTTGTGTGTTTATGAATAGATTATCTATGTATTGTAGAAACATTTATTTGTATATAGTCAATGAGCATGTAGAATATTAATGGAAGACAAATTTTAATGCAGATTATCAGAAGCTGACAAAAAGTGATGCAATCGGAAAGAAGAATGGGTAGAATGAGATGAAGGAAAAAGTCAAAATAAAACTTTGATCAAAAAATCCAAAATAAAACTTCCGGGAAGATGGCAGTGTGAGTAGGGCGGCAGAAATCTCCTACCAAAACTATATTTATCTACAAAAACACAGCAAATACATCTATTCCTAAAAGAGAGATGAGAATACACAGGAAAGCGCATAGCGTGCAGCTACACCCGAGAGGACTTGGCACCCCAAGAGGCGGGTAAGATACTGAGCCACGACCCAGCGGGACCCGAGCACTCCCCGACCCCATTGCACCAGCGGGAGGAGAGGATTCAGAGCCAGGAGGGAGTGGAAGGACAGCCCGTGAAGTAGGCAGCCCTGGTGATCTGCACGGGGAGCGCTGACCCACATTGCGCAGTGCAGCGGAGATTGGAGAGACAGAGGGGCAGGATCTGAGCGGGGAAGCGCCCGGGTGCTTGCAGCTGGCTCCCGGGAAGGAAAAAAAAAGCGCGTGCTTTCTTCAGCAGCCTTAAAAAGACAGGAGCCCAGTGGAGGAGCCAAATCGCCCCAGCACACTCAGCCCAGCAGGCTGGGAGTCCTGGGGAGTTTCAGATTCCTTAGCTGGCGACTGAGCAAATGTAGCCATACTTACACTTCTCACTGATATCAACAGCCTCCTATTCGTTCCCACCCCTGCCAGAGCGATAAAGGGCCCTGCTGAGCAGCGCAGCCACAGCTGCAGAATAGTGGGGCAATAGGGCGACCTACAGCATTCCCACAGAATCTACATCCGGTGGGCTTTTTGTTTGTTTTTTTGTTTTGTTTTTGTTTTTTCTTTTCTTTCTTTTATTCTTTCTTCTTTTTTTCTTTTTTCTCTATTATTTTTTTCTCTTTTTAAAGTCTTAAAGAGCCCATCTGACATATGTGGCAAATACCAGTGACCAATTCTATAGCCATGAAAAGACAGAGGAATATGATTCAGACCAAATCAACCAGACAACCCCAGAGAGGGAGTCTGAAGAGATGGAAATGCACAGTATTCCTGAAAAAGAATTCAGAATAAAAGTCATAACCATGCTGATGGACCTACAGAGAAATGTGCAAGAGCTGAGGGAGGAAGTGAGGGAACTGAGGAAATACAATGCAGAAATCAGACAAGCGATCGATGGGCTTAACAGGAGACTGGATGAGATGCAACAGTCTGTTAATGGAATGGAAATCAGAGAACAGGAATACAGAGCAGCTGAGGCAGAGAGAGACAAAAGGATTTCTAGGAGTGAAAGAATATTAAGAGAACTGTGTGACCAATCCAAACGGAAAAATATTCGCATTATAGTAGAACCAGAGGAAGAAGAGAGAGAAAAAGGGATAGAAAGTGTCTTTGAAGAAATAATTGCTGAAAACTTTCCCTCGCTGGGGAAGGAAATAGTCTCGCATTCCACCGAAGCCGACAGATCTCCCAACACAAGGGACCCAAGGAAGACAACAACAAGACACATAATAATTAAGATGGCAAACATCAAAGGTAAAGACAGGGTATTAAAGGCAGCTAGAGAGAGAAAAAAGATCACCTACAAAGGAAAACCCATCAGACTATCATCAGACTTCTCAACAGAAACCTTACAGGCGAGAAGAGAATGGCATGATATATTTAACGTTATGAAACAGAAGGGACTCGAACCAAGAATATTGTATCCAGCAGGATTATCATTTAAATATGATGGAGGGATTAAACAATTTCCTGACAAACAAAAGTTGAGGGAGTTTGCCTCTCATAAACTACCACTACAGGATATCTTAAATGAACTGCTCTCGATGGAAGCACAACTAAGGCTAAAAACATGTCACCAGAGAAAATAAAATCATAGCAAAGAAAGCAGACGATCCAAATACTAACTAAAGGCAAAGAATAAAACACCTATTATAGAAAGAATGGAGGAGGAGGAATAAGAAGGGAGAGAAATAAACAAACATCAGACAGTGTTTACAATAACTTAACAAGAAAGTTGTTACATTGTTAGATAGTAAAGAAGCAACCCTTGAACCCTTGGTAACCATGAATCTAAAGCCAGCAATGGCAATAAGTACATTTCTATCAATAATCACCCTAAATGTAAATGGACTGAATGCACCAATCAAAAGACACAGAGTAACAGAATGGATAAAAAAGCAAGACCCATCTATATGCTGCCTACAAGAAACTCACCTCAAATCCAAAGATATACACAGACTAAAAGTGAAGGGATGGAAAAAGATATTTCATGCAAACAACAAAGAGAAAAAAGCAGGTGTTGCAGTACTTGTATCAGACAAAATAGACTTCAAAACGAAGAAAGTAGCAAGAGATAAAGAAGGACATTACATACTGATAAAGGGGTCAGTCGAACAAGAAGATATAACCATTATAAATATATATGCACCCAACACAGGAGCGCCAGCATATGTGAGACAAATACTAACAGAATTAAAGGAGGAAATAGACAGCAATGAATTCATTTTAGGAGACTTCAACATACCACTCACTCCAGAGGACAGATCAACCAGACAGAAAATAAGTAAAGACACGGAGGCACTGAACAACACACTAGAACAGATGCACCTAACAGACATCTACAGAATTCTACACCCAAAAGAAACAGGATACACGTTCTTCTCAACTGCACATGGAACATTTTCCAGAGTAGACCACATACTAGGCAACAAAAAGAACCTCAGTAATTTCAAAAATATTGAAATCCTACCAATGAATTTCTCAGATCACAAAGGTATAAAACTAGAAATAAATTTAAAAAGAAATCAAAAAGGCTCACAAATACATGGAGACTTAAAAACACTCTCCTATTTAATCAATGGGGTAATGAACAAATCAAAACAGAAATCAAAGAATATGTGGAGACTAATGACAACAACAACACAAAGCCACAACTCCTGTGGGACCCAGAAAGGCAGTTCTAAGAGGAAAGTATATTCAATCCAGGCCTATTTAAAGAAGGAAGAACATTCCCAAATGAATAGTCTAAAGACCCAATTACTGAAATTGGAAAAAGAAGAACAAATGAGGCCCAAAGGCACCAGAAGGAGGGACATAATAAAGATTAGAGAAGAAATAAATAAAATTGAGAAGAATAAAACAATAGAAGAAATCAATGAAACCAAGAGCTGGTACTTTGAAAAAATAAACAAAATAGATAAACCCCTAGCCAGACTCATTAAGAGAAAAAGAGTATCTACACACATAATCACAATCAGAAATGAGACAGGAAAAATCAAGACGGACCATACAGAAATACAAAGAATCATAAGAGAATATTATGATAATCTATATGCTAACAAGCTGAAAAACATAGAAGAAATGGACAACTTCTTAGAAAAATAAACCTTCCAAGACTGACCAAGCAGAAAAGAGAAAAATTAAACAGACCAATCACCAGCGACGAAATCGAATTGGTAATCAAAAAACTACCCATGAACAAAACCCCTGGGCCTGATGGATTCACCTCTGAATAGTACCAGACACATAGAGAAGAAATAACACTGATTCTCCTTAAAGATTTCCAAAGAATAGAAGAGGAGGGAATACTTCCAAACTCATTCTATGAAGCCAGCATCACTCTAATACCAGAACCTGTCAACGACCTCACCAAAAAAGAAATTACAGACCAATATCCCTGATGAACGTAGATGCAAAAATACTCAACAAAATATTAGCAAACCGAATTCAAAAATACATCAAGAGGATCATACACCATGATCAAGTGGGATTCATCCCAGGGATGCAAGGATGGTACAACATTCGAAAATCCATCAACATCATCCACCACATCAACAAAAAGAAGAACAAAAACCACATGATCATCTCCATAGATGCTGAAAAAGCATTTGACAAAATTCAGCATCCATTCCTGATTAAAACTCTCAACAAAATGTGTATAGACGGCAAGTACCTCAACATCATAAAGGCTATATATGACAAACCCACAGCTAACATCATACTTAACGGCGAGACGCTGAAAAATTTTCATCTAAGATCAGGAACAAGACAGGGATGCCCACTCTCTCCACTGTTATTCAACATGGTACTGGAGGTACTAGTCACAGCAATCAGACAAAACGAAGACATACAAGGCATCCAGATAGGTAAAGAAGAAGTCAAATTGTCACTATTTGCAGATGACATGATACTGTACATAAAAAACCCTAAAGACTCCCTTCCAAAACTACTAGAACTAATATCTGAATTCAGCAAACGGTGCAGGATACAATATTAACACACAGAAATCTGTTGCTTTCCTATACACTCATGATGAACTAACAGAAAGACAAATCAGAAAAACAATTCCATTCACAATTGCATCAAAAAGAATAAAATACCTAGGAGTAAACCTAACAAAGGAAGTGAAAGACCTGTACTCTGAAAACTACAAGACACTCCTAAGAGAAATTAAAGAGGACTCTAACAAGTGGAAATGCATCCCATGCTCTTGGCTAGGAAGAATAAATATTGTCAAAATGGCTATACTACCTAAAGCAATCTACAGATTCAATGCAATCCCTATCAAACTACCAACAGTTTTCTTCAATGAACTGGAACAAATAATTCTAAAATTCATATGGAACCACAAAAGATCCCGAATAGCCAAAGCAATCCTGAGAAGGAGGAATAAAACAGGGGGAATTACACTCCCTGACTTAAGCTCTACTACTACAAAGCCACAGTAATTAAGACAATTTGGCACTGGCACAAAAACAGACCCACAGACCAGTGGAACAGAATAGAACATCCAAACATTAACCCAAACATACACAGTCAATTAATATTTGATAAAGGAGCCTTGGGTATACAATGGGGAGATGACGGCCTCTTCAGCAGCTGGTGTTGGAAAAACTGGACAGCTACATGTAAGAGAATGAAACTGGACTAGTATCTAGCCCCATACACAAAGGTAAACTCAAGGTGGATCAAAGACCTGAATGTAAGTCATGAAACCATAAAACTCTTAGAAAAAAACATAGGCAAAAATGTCTTGGACATAAACATGAGCGACTTCTTCATGAACATATCTCCCTGGGCAAGGGAAACAAAAGCAAATATGAACAAGTGGAACTATATCATGCTGAAAAGCTTCTGTATAGCAAAGGACACCATCAGTAGAACAAAAAGACATCCTACAGTATGGGAGAATATACTCATAAAAACATATCTGATAAAGGTTTGACATCCAAAATATATAAAGAACTCATGCACCTTAACAAACAGAAAGCAAATAATCCAATTAAGAAATGGGCAGAGGACATGAATAGACACTTCTCTAAAGAAGAAATTCAGATGGCCAACAGGCACATGAACAGATGCTCCACATCACTAATCATCAGAGAAATGCAGATTAAAACCACAATGAGATATCACCTCACACCAGTATGGATGGCCAACATCCAAAACACAAACAACAACAAATGTTGGTGAGGATGTGCAGAAAAGGGAACCCTCCTGCACTTCTGGTGGGACTGCAAATTAATTCAACCATTGTGGAAAGCAGTATGGAGGTTCCTCAAAAAACTCAAAATAGAAATACCATTTGACCCAGGAATTCCACTCCTGGGAATTTATCCTAAGAATGCAGCAGCCCAATTTGAAAAGGACAGATGCACCCCTATGTTTATTGCAGCACTATTTACAATAGCCAAGAAATGGAAGCAACCTAAGTGTCCATCAGTAGATGAATGGATAAAGAAGATGTGGTACATATACACAATGGAATATTATTCAGCCATAAGAAGAAAACAAATCCTACCTTTTGCAACAACATGGATGGAGCTAGAGGGTATTATGCTCAGTGAAATAAGCCAAGCCAGAAAAGACAAGTATCAAATGATTTCACTCATATGTGGAGTATAAGAACAAAGAAAAAATACTGAAGGAACAAAACAGCAGCAGACTCACAGAACCCAAGAACAGACTTATAGTTACCAAAGGGAAAGGGACTGGGGAAGATGGGCGGGAAGGGAGGGATAAGAGGGAAAAAGGGGCATTACGATTAGCAGATGTAATGTTGGGGGGGCACAGGGAGGGCAGTACAACTCAGAGAAGACAAGTAGTGATTCTATAGCATCTCACTATGCTGATGGACAGTGACTGTAATAGGGTTGGTGGGAAGGACCTGATGAAGGGGTAGTTTAATAACCATAATATTGCACATGTAATGGTAGATTAATGATTATTAAATAAATTATATTAAAAAAACCCAAAATATATGTGAGGGCTTGGGAATATATATATCTTGGTAGAAATAAAGAAGCTTTTTTTCTCCAATAGTTTTCAATATACAAAAGTGATAGAATATCAAATGTCTGCTGCCAAGTGAAAAAAGTAAGTTGCACTTTATTTTAGGAACACAGGTTCAGTAGAAATACTATGTAAATATATTCATATTAATGGGAATATTCACAAATATGAAATATCCTTTATGGGCTTTTCTTTGAATCATTTTGACAATTAAATACTAAAAATTCTTTTTATCTCAATAGTTATAAATTTGTATAATCATTTGGGGAGTATGTAATATTTATTTTTGGTGTGCTCAATCATAATTCGAAATCAATCCTAATAGTTGAAACCTTGTGCTTTCTTTAAAAACTTTCACTACTGTAAAAAAAATGACTATCTCAAGCTTATTTTATGATTCTATAATTTTTATTATAAATTTGTGTTTCTTTTTAATCAACCTTCAGCTATGCTGCAAAATACATTTTTGTACAAATGTATTTTTCTTCTTATAATATTTCCTAAAACTGAGCATTAATTTTTGTTACTTCTTATGTATTAACAACTTAATTGTTATGTGTGTTGCAAATATTTTACCACATTTTTGTTGGTCTTTCATTGTGTTTATGCTATTTTCTTTACATAGAATCTCATGTTACATTTCACAGAGGAATTTATATATTTCTGATCACTCCTCATATTTTTCATAAATTGTCATGTATTTTTTAAATTAGTCATGCTATTTATTTTTGAATTTATTTTTGCCTTATATTTATCAATTGTATTAATATTTAATAAAATATTTATTATTAAACATTTAATGTTTAATAAATAATATTTGCTTAGTATATACTACTGCTTAATAAAAATAAATATTTGAATATTAAACCATAATGGTTTTCTATGAATCAATCAAAGCAATGATCAGAAAAGACAACAAAGCTGGAGATATCACACTTGCTGATTTCAAACTATACTGCAAAGCTACAGTTAAAACACTACGGTCCTGGCATCAAAACAGACACATAGAACAGTGGCACTGAATACACAGCCAAAAATAAACTTCCACATACATTATTTGACAAGGAAGTCAAGAACACTCAAAGGGGAAAGGAATCTTTTCAATAATACTGTTGGGAAAATTGAATGACCACATACAGAAAATCGGAATTGGACCACTGTCTTACACAGGTCATGAAAATTAACTGGAAATGGATTAAAAACTTATACAAAAGCTTGCAACTATAAAATATCTAGAAGACAATATAGGAAAGAACCTCCTCTACATTTGTCTTGGGAATAATATTTTGATGTGACACAAAAACCAGTGACAAAAGCAATATAAAAAAAGCAAAATGAACTATCACCTACCACCTGTTAGAAAATCTGTCATAAAAAAAAATGTTGGTAAGGATGTCAAGAAAAAGAAACCCTCCTTCACAATCAGTCGAATATAAATTGGTCAGCCATTATAGAAAACGGTATGGATGGTGCTCAGAAAATTAAAAACAGAACTCCCTCATGATCTGTCAATCCACTCTTGGATATATATATGCTAAGGAAAACAGGTGCTGGAAAGATACATGCACATCCATGTTTATTGCAGCATTATTCACAATAGGTAAAATAGGAAACAACCTAATTGTCTAGCAACAGATGAATGAAAAAAGATGTTTTACATACATTCAATGGAATATTATTCCGTCTCAGGAAAGAAGGAAAGCCTGCCATTTGTGACACCATAAATATGCCTTGAGGGCATTATGCTAAGGGAGATAAGTCAGACAGACAAAGACAATACTGTCTGATATAACTGATGTGTGCAATTTAAAAAAGTTTCTATGAGAATCAGTTCTCATAAAACTGAGAGTGGAATGGTGGTTACCAGAAGATGATGGTGAGGGAAATGGGGAGATGTTGTTAAAGGGTATAAACTTGCAATTAGAATATGAAAATTTTCTGGAGCTCATGCACAGCATAGTGGTTATAATCGACAATATTGTATTATATACTTCAAAACTGCTAAGAGACTAATCCCAAAAGTTCTAACCACAAAAAAGTGATAATTATGTGATATGATAGAGATGCTAACTAAAGCTATCAATGTAGTCATATTGCAATATATAATGTACCTAATTAACACATTGTAGACCTTCAATTTACAAAAACTACTGTATAAATTATATCTCAATAAAAAGTTTACCACAAAGATGTAATGGTTATAAATATATATGCACTCAATATCACAGTACCTAAGTATAAAAGGCAAATATTAACAGAACTGAAGGGAAAAATACAAAAGTACTAGGAGACTTCAATATCCCAGTTTCAACAGTGATAAAATATCCAGGTAGAAATTCAATAAGGAAAGAGCAGAAAATACTATAGATCAAATGGATCTAAAGGAATATATCGAACATTCCACCCAATAGCAGCAGAATACACACTCCTCTCAGGCATGTACAGCCCATTCTCCAGGGTAGATCTCATGTTAGGCTACAAGTCTTAAATTTAAGAAGATTGAAACCATATCTAGTACCTTTTCTGACTCACAGTGCCATGAACTAGAAATTAATACCAGAAGAAAAATTGAAAAATGCACAAATATGTGGAAATTAAATAAAGCACTCCAGAACAATCAATATTTTAAACAATAGAGTAAACACTAAAAGCTTTTTTATATAGTTAAAATAAATAATCCAAAAGTGGAAATTATATGGAATCATAATAAACATTAATTCTTTCTAGTGCTCATTGATTTTTGGTGAGTGAATACTCTTGCATTTCAATTCTTTTAAATTTGTTAAGTTATTGTTATGGTCCAGAATATAGATTATGTTGGGAATTGTCCATGTGCACTTAAGAAGAATGTGTGTGTTCTACTTCTGTTTGGGGGTGTGATCCCTAAAGTTCACTTGGGACAAGACTCAATTAGGTATTTATATTTATCTGTTTTCAGCCTTCCACTTTTAACATATCTGTACATTTATATTTCAAAGGGAGTCTAGTGTAGCACATAGTTTGGTCTTGTACTTCATCTAATATAACAATCTCTGCACATTGGATTTACATTTATTATCGTGTTTCTTTCTTATTTTTCCATTGTTCACTAATTACTACAATGTCTAAAATGAAGAGAGAATATCACATGTTACTGAGGATTTGGAGTTAAAATTTTCATATACTACTAGTGTGAGAGCCCTACTTAGTACCATGACTTTGGAGATCTGTTTCTGGTACTTGTTATCACAAAATATACACCTATGATACAGTGATATTGTTCCTAAGTATAAAATGGTGAAGCAAAAGGAGTATATATATATATATATATATATATATATATATATATATATATATATATCCATTAAATGAAGTGTACAAAAATGTGCTCAGTGGAATTGTTTATAATATGCCCAAACTGGAATAACCCTAATGATCTTGAGAAGGAAAATGCATACATTTTTATGTATTCATGCAATGAAAATGGTCAAACTATAACTAAATGAAACATGTTTAAGCCCACAAATACAATTTTGGATGCAAAAAAACAGACATTCTATGACTGCACTTATATAAAGATTAACAAAAGTTAAATATAATATTGCAGCTATAAATGTCAAGATTCTTCTCACCTTTGGACAGATAAATATCCTTTGGTATGAAAGGGGATCTTTGGTAATAATTTATCTATTATTATGGCTGTGGTTTCATGGATGCATTCATTGTGTGAAAATTCATTAAGGTATACATTTATCTGTGTACATGATAAATATATGTGGTTTAAAGTACATTATAGCTAATAATGATATCCTTCTAAATAAGAAATATATACAAATGACCAGTAAAAACAAGAAAAAGTGTAGAATATCATTAATCATCATGGAAATGCAAATCAAAATGGCAATGACATACAACTTCACATGCACTAGGATGGCTAGAATAAAAAAATCAGATACTAATAAGTGCTGACAACGTTCTGAGGAACTAGGAATCCTCATACAGTGCTGGTGGAAATATAAGATAGTGCAGACACTCTGGAAAACAATCTAGCATTTACTTAAATGATTAAGCATGGAGTTATCATATGACTCTTCTCACAGCAATTCCATTCCTAAATAGATACCAAAGAAAAATCAAAACACATATCCACATACAAACTCATATAGCAGCATTATTCATAAAAGCCAAAAGGTAGAAAACACCCAAATGTGAATGCATGAGTGGATAAAATATATGTGGTATATTCATGTGCATTTATATTTCAAAGGGATCCTAGTACAGCATTTACCTGTGCCTTATACTTTATTCAATATGGCAATGTCTGCATGGGTGGTTTCTCTTTACTACTATAGTGAATATTATTAGGTCATGAAAATGAAGAACTAATACGTGCTATGACTTGGATGAACCTTGAAAACATTGTGCTAAGTGATAGAAGCCCATCACAAACACCAAATACCATATGATTCCATTTATATAAAACATCAGGGCAGGGAAATCTATAAAGATAGAAAGTAGAGTAGTGATTTCTTAAGGATGGGAAGGGTGGTGAGTTGTGGATAAAAGTTAGAATGGGCACCTCTTTTGTAGTGATGAAAATATTCCAAAATTGACAGTGGTGATGGTGGCACATATGTGTAAATATACTAAAAACCATTGAATCATACACTTTAAGTGGGTAAAAATTTATAATATATGAACTATATCTTAATAAAGCTGTTTTTCAAAAAACCCTGTCAGATATTACAAGAAAGGAATAGTTCAGGATAATCTCACTTGTGACCAAACATGCAAAAGACCCAAACAAAATGTTAGCAAAGTCAATCCAGTAATATACAGAAAGGATGGTAAACCAAGATATACTTTTTTTAATTCCTGAGATCCAAAGGTCCTTTGAGATTTGAAAATCAAATAATGTAATTTTGTCAAGACAATAGATTATGAACAAAAATCCTATGATTTTCTCAATAGATTTTAAAATGTTTGAAAAAAATTCCACATCTACTTATAATAACCCTTTAACAAACAAAAAAGAGAACTTCTCTAATATGATAAACTGTTTATATACTCACAAACACATAGCAAACATTGTGTTCAATGTTGAAAGGTTAATAGTTTACTTCTGAGATTAGTATTAAGGCAAGGGTATTTGATACATCACTTCTGCTTGACATTGTATTGGAGGTTCTAGTTAGACAATCAAGCCACAGAAAGGGATAAAAGATGTAAGAATTTAAAAGGAATGCATAAAACTGAGTTTATGTAGAAAAGAAGGTATTTTTATGTAGAAAATCTAAAGTAATCTAAGAAAAAAATTTTTAATTTATAAGGCAACTTAAAGTTCATGGATACAAAGTCAATATACCATAATCAATTCTGCTTCTAAGTACTAGGGGTGAAAAATTAGAAGATAACTATTTGCAATGGTTTCCTTTATAGGAACCCCCAAAACAATGAATACTTATAATTAGGTGAGTAAATTGCAATAATTCTAGACACACAGATGCATGTGCACCCAAGAGAAAACCCTGTAAATATTGAAAGAAGTTAAAGAATAACTAAATAAATGTATGTGGACACTATGTTAATAGATTAGAAGACTCAGTACCCTAATATGTAAGTTGTTACATTGATTGACCAAATTGGCAATTGATTTGGCCAACTGATGCATTGACTTAAAGTCCATCAAAATCCTAGCAAACTATTTTTGTGCAAAGTGACAGCATGATTCTAAAATTTGTAAGGAAATGCAGAGGACCAAGACTACAAAAAAAACACTCCTGAAAAACAACAAAATTATATTAGCAATAGTATGAAAAATAGACCAAAGGATCACACAGAAAACACAAACACAGATCCATATGAATGTGCCCCTGCCTCTGTTTCTCCAAGCCTGTCTGTGTCTGTATCCCTGATTCCCTTGGTTGGTCCTGCCCCACCTCAGGCTCAAAAGCCCAGGTAGAAACAGTGTTGCTGCTGTTCAGGCCCTGCCTTCCTCTCTCAATAACTGACCCAAATTTATAAAAGATCTGAAGACCTTTCCACAGTGAGTGTGATTGCTGTGATGGTATGAGGGTGTGTAGAATTTTTAATATTTATTTTGGATAGGGAGACGGGCTATGAGCCAGCACAGGAAGTTACATGCACATACGTAGTGTCTGGCTCCAGCTCAGACTTTTCAGTTCTCAGCTACAGGACTTTAGGAAAGCTGACACTGCTGAGTATAGTGAAGTGTGGGGCTGAGATCTGGATTTATGACAAAGTGTTGGATACTGAGCACAATGCACCCAAGGGCCTGCATTCTTGATAAGCAAATGACAACTTTGGATTTAGCAAGGTCCCTGCATGTTTTGAAAATGAAAACTCAGTACTTGAGTTACAGCAGTGATTAATGAACACTAAATACTTCTATCTTAATAGGACCCATGGACAAACTATATGATCAGTAGAACAAAATAAACAAACTTTAATTCTCCTAATCATTGAAATAGAACATCTTAAAAACTAATAATGAAATAACTGGGGAGGATTGATTGAGTAGATCATTTGACTGTGTCCTATAGCAGAAATCATCTGATGACCCCAAGCATACAGACAATGTAAAGAGAACATGACAATAATCAAATTGCCGTTTTATCACCTGATTTTCTTTTTCCTTTTTTTGCTGCAACAGATGCTATTATGCTTGCATTTTCTAACTCTTGTGGACACTGCCCCACAAATGCTGGTCATTTTTTGTTTTCTCTTTTTTTTTTTTGCCAAATTTAATTTCACTGAAGGGTCTTTAGTGGTTTGAAAGATCAAGGACATTGTTTGTTCACATAATTGTTCCCTGTGTGCTTAAGCAGAGGAAACCAATAAAGCACATGCCATTCCTATTAATGGAAATTTATAGAGCAACCACTTTCCTTTCACACTGAGGTCAGACCATCCTCACCCCAACATCCAGGGGGAGTTGCTAGCAGTTATTTGCCCTTGACCAGTCTTTAAGTCACAGAATTAAGGGAAATATTATTTAATAGCTTAATGTGAGATAGGAGCTTTCATCAGACTCCAGGTAGACTTGGTGATGAGAAGAGCGAAATGTGCTACTCTCTATGCTATTGCACATTATCCTGCATTTGCAGGCACTCTACCTGGAAGAGTATGTGGGGCTTGAAAGAATGACAAAGTTAACTCAAAATTATAGCCAGTAGCAACCAATGTTTTTCAGACCCAATACAGAACTTTGGGTTAAATTTCAAAAAGTGATGGAGAACCACCACAAAATAAGTATGAACTCTTTGTCATTTATGTGCCTAAACGTTTGAGAATTGGAGCCATGGAAATTATGTAAATGCAGTCCCATCCCTGGGTAAGAGCAATGAGGTTAGATTTTTCTTCTAGAAAGTCTAAGTGGAAGAAGTTTCTTCATGTTCAGACAGGATTTGAAAAGTAGTATTTGAACTGCCACTTTGTTCTGTATAACATGATAATGAGTCTGAATGTGACTCTTGAGCAGTGCTCTTGGAATGGATCAGAATTAAGGATAATACCAGCTCTGTATATGGCTGGAGAGTGTAGTCCCTGTCATGTTATTATGGCATAATGAAATGGGCCAAAAAATATGTATAAAAAATATGTCTTCATTTTTATAGACTCTTCGAATATGAGGGTTAGAAATAACTTTAAAGAGCCAGGTACCCATTTAAAACATCCTGCTAAATGGTTAACTTATCCTGAACGTATCCAGCCTATCCATTGGGCTGCCTCATTCATAAAGGAGTCCATAGTAATTACTGCCATGTTCATTAGGTTAGAATACATTCTAGGTGTTGAGTCTCTGATATTATCATTCTTTTACTGGTGTATTCAGTCAAATCAGTAACATAAAAATTGAATGACTACATATCTGTTATTAATTTAAAACATGTAGATCACAGAAACATAAAGATGATGATTTTGTAGTGAAGTGACCATTTAGAATAAAGTGATATACCTCCATTATAAAAAATATATCAATGAAAAAACTATCAGGATTATCTTCCCATTAAAGTATATTTAAAATAATATACAAAATAATAATGCTTAAAACTCCAGTGCTTTGGGCAACAGAAATTCTTACTTACCAATGATAGGAGTATCCACTAGGGCACGTTTTTTAAGTGACTACTTTGACAATAAGTGTGGGAAGGTCTTTATTCAATATTTATTTTTGACTAGTTCTTAAATGAGAAATTAATATGCTGAAGACAAAAATATTTGCATACAAAAATGCCCACTAAGATATTATTATGTAACAAATGGAAACAACCATAATGGTCACTCTAAGAACTACAAAATTTATCATTTTCTTCCTTACAAATTGGGATATGATGAGCAAGTAAAACTGTTTTTTAGGAATATTTAATAACATGAGTAAAATACAAAATAAGTGCTTTAAAAAAATGAAATAAGTAAAGTGAGGTTGTGAGGAAAATATCAAATGTTATTTATAATATTACTTTAAAAACTGCAAATAACTACACGACATATTTATATCTTTTCAAACAGATTGTAAAATTAGTATAAGGTAGTAATAATGATGGACTGTTGTGATTTGATTATAGGAGATTTTCCTTTCTTATAATTTTCTATTTGTTCTACATGTACAAAGTGAATATGTGCTCATCTTATAATACAGAATCACGTAGTTATTTTCTTTAAAGGGAAAAATAATAAATAGCAACTCTCCAGAATTTAAAATTATCCTTAATATCAGAAATTGAAATAATTGTGGCCTAAAGCTCTAGTATGAAATACATTTTCTTTATACTAAAATTTTTTTTCTCAAAGTCATCATTCAAGAAATTATGTGAACTTATTTAAAAATCTCAGTACAGCCGTTTCTTATGAATTGAGGACACAAGATTATATATTTTTGTGATTGCATGGTGTACCCTGCAGTGATAATGTCTGGGGGTCAGGGTATGGGCCAGCAAGGAGGCACTGGGTTGTGCAGGAAGAGGGAGCTAAAGTCAAGAATATCAAAGGCACTACTTGGAAAGATGTGTGGCTGCTCTCCAAAAACCCTCAAGTCTTAGTGTAGGTAAGTAATTTATGCATGATCATGCATTATTTATTTTGCCACACTCAGGCAAACTCGTAATCCCATAGACCCAGGTGAGCAGCCTTTTCCTATGAAAGTGTTCATTAAACCTCTCACACTGTGACAGCCCTCTTCAATAGAAATTATGCCTTCCCTAAGTCCATAGGGAAACAGCACATAAGGCATTTTGTAGGGCATATCTCAAAGCATCACATAAAAAATTCATATTATAAAATAATGGATGTTTTTGGGGACATGTCAGCCTAGTTGTTTACTGAATAAACCCAGATGCCCCAGAGATACTGTTTGTGGTTAGGAAACATTTGAAAAGCTAACATTGCCATTAGTTTGTGATTATAAGAATCGATTAAGGATGAGCAATTGCCCCAAATCCTAAAATTATAGCTTTCCTGGAAACACTTGAACTTTAGGTTGACCTTGACCTGGAACAAATTCCAGCTCTGACACTTCTTAGAAGTACAACATTGCCCCATTCACTGGGAAGGTAAGTGGATAGGAAGGAAAGACAAGAAGTGAAAAAATACTCAAGGATTTCCTGGAAGGTGATAACAGTGGCTTCTCTGACATGATCCTCAGAACAAACCACCCAGGGAGGCAGTCCTGTAGGGAAACTCACAAGGATAGACTGTGATTTTTCAGCTTTATTTCTTCTCCATGTCATATTTAATCCTTGTTAAGTATTAATGCTTGATAATAACTGTTGTTTAGGAAAATAAGCACAGTCTGAGTCTATCTTGGGGCCAGAGCACTGAAGAGCAAACAGGTGTCTTGAAGCAGTGACAGAGGCAGCAGTGATTAGGGACATCCCCATGCACAAAGTGAGTCCTCACAGAAAGGAATCATGGCAAAGAAGACAACACTTTCCTCAAGTGGTATTCACCTTCATCTGTCCATCTTGGAGGATATAGAATTTTTATTAATAGAGCTAGCAAGTAGCTTTGGAGGGCATTTGGGAGATGGAATATCTTAACCTATATTACAGGACCTAAGGATCATGGGAGCCTAAGGACAGTGCATGGTTCTCCTGAGAAACACCATCAGAACATCCCATTTGTCAGAATCTGGGAAGGCTTGCACTGTGGGATGTTAGAAAACAGAATGAAATTGAAACAGGAATTCAGAAAAGGAAGCAAAACAGATGCTGTTCAAACTGATATGTGGGAGGGACACAGACTTGAAATTTCAGCATATTAACATAAAAAGGGACCAAAGAAGAAATTTTGGAGATGTATGGGACACAGGAAATTTTCAGTAACTCTGTGGTACTGCTCTCAGGTCACCCAAACAGTAAAGGCTCCTTCAGGATATTGAGGAGATTAAGGAGTTATTTGCAGAGAACAAGTGTTGCAAAACATGGAATATAATACAATTAAGTCTTGGTGGTATTATATTGCTGCAGGGTGTGAGAATGCTTGCTGATACGCTGTTCTTACAGATGAGGAAATAAAATCTTTATACAGATATTTTCCTACTTATTAACATTCATGGATCTCCTACTCTACACTGAGGAGTCGAGATACCATGACAGCTGCCCTAATCTCAGGGGACAGTGATATCCTTGTGGCATTTTCTATCTACTTCAAAATTTTCCCTGTAACTGTAGTGAAAGTGAAACATCAGATGGATATTTTCTATGAAACACACTCTGAAGACCAAGGTAAAGCAGAGTCCAGAGAAATGCAACACAATGCAATCACTCCTACATCAGATTATTGATGATTCAGTAAAGGTAAGAAATGTGCTTCTCCTGACTTGCTTGCCCACTTTCCTCTATACAGCCTATTGAATATTATTTTTATAATTCTATCCCTCAGATTCAGAGTTAATGATTTATTAATAGACTCATTCTATATCTGAAGACAGTGATGAAAATTAATTCTTCAATAACATTCATCCTACTAGGATTAACAGATGACCCACATCTACAGGTTTTTCTTTTAGTATTTCTGTTTCCCACCTACATTTTCACTGTTGCTGGAAATCTCATAATTATACTCCTCATTCTGGTGGACCCCCATCTTAAAACACCCATGTACATTTTCCTTCGGAATTTCTCCCTCTTAGAAATAACATTTACAACTGTTTATGTTCCTCGATTCCTGTATGGCATGACAGCTGGGGACAGAAGGGTTACCTATAATGCTTGCTTAATCCAATTATTTTTTATCATTCACATTGGGGCAGCAGAATTTTTTCTTCTAACTGCCATGTCCTATGACCACTATGTGGCCATCTGTAAGCCCCTGCACTACACCACCATCATGTATGACAGGGTTTGTGCCATTCTTGTCCTTTTCTGTTGGCTGATTGGGTTAATTGTCATACTCCCCCCACTTAGCCTAGGAGTTCAGCTGGATTTCTGTAACTCCAATGTCACTGAACACTTTGGCTGTGATGCATCTCCTCTTCGGAAGATTGTGTGCTCAGACACTCAATTTATAGAGCAGCTTGCCCTGCTCATGGCTGTGCTGACCCTCATTTCTACATTAGTCTGTGTAATTGTGTCCTATGCATACATCATCAAGACTATTTTAAGACGCCCTTCAACCCAGCAAAGAAAAAAAGCTTTCTCAACCTGTTCATCCCACATGATTGTAGTTTCCATCACCTATGGAAGTTGCATCTTCATCTATATCAAACAGGCAAAAGAAGGTGTGGCCATGAATAAGGTGGTGTCATTGCTCAACACCTCAGTCATCCCTTTGATGAACCCTTTCATTTATACTCTACAGAACAAGCAGGTCAAGCAAGCCTTCAAGGACTCAATAAAAAAGATATCATTTCTTTCAAAGAATTAGGAAACTAAGAATTCTTTAAAAGTTAAAAATATATACATATAAATATTTCATCTTGTACTGTGTGTTCTAATTCAAGTTGACAGTATAGTACTGAAATTACAGTCTGCTTAACCACCAAAATTTCTTTCTATTACTCTTAGAATCACAGACTTAAGTAAGCACTATAGTCTTAATTCAAATAAAACTTCTTTTATAATGGTTCCCTTTCCTAATTGAGCATGAATATAGACTTTCATAAAGTCCAAACAACACCTCATCATTATGTCTAAAATACAAATAGGCAGTAAAAATTTAGGCTGTATTTTAGTCCACTCGTTTCTTTAAAGTAATAGATTGTCCGGGGAAGAAATTATTTATCTCAATTTTCCTTCCTAGCATCAACTGTCTTAAGAATATATGTGTAATTTATAATATTTTGTAATGCAAACCACCATCTACAGACTAAGGAGAGATTATTGAATTACACTAACTTGCTATTAAAGTGAAATTTTTTGTAGTGTTCTCATTTTCGTATTTTTGGCATTATAGTCCTTTACTTTTTTCCAGTTTTACTGAAATATAGTTGACATATATTGTATAAGTCTAAGGTGCGGAACATAATTATTTAATATATGTTATATTGGGAAATGATTACCACATTATTTAATTAACATCCATCACCTCACATGGTTACAATTTTTTTCTTGTGATAAATTTTTTAATATGTACTTTATTAGCAAGTTTCAATTAAACAATAGAGTGTTCATAACTATAGTCAACATGTGAACATTACATCTCTGGAACTTATTTATCTTTATAACTGGAAGTTTATATCTTTCGACAACCTTTACCCATTTCCCCCACCCCACCTCCTGATTCTGCCAAACACCAATCTATTCTCTGTTCCTATGAGTTTGACATTTTTAGATTCCACATACAAGTTTTATCATATAGTATTTTTTGTCTGACTTTTGTCAATTATGATAGTGCCCTCAATGTCCATCCATGTTTTCAAAAATAGCAGGATTTCCCTCTTTTCTTAAAGCTGAATATTTTTTTCACATCAGTAAATTTATTCCAATTCAGTGTTACTTCTCATCTTACCCTGATTCCAAAACTCTTTTGACCCATTCCCTTAGATATTCCTCAGGTTTCTGTTGGTATAAATTAGCTGTCTTAAAATTCTTTTGGTGTCTATGGAACCTCCTTCCAGCTCATACTGTGTACTTGATGCCCTGGGGTCTGTTCAAACATGAGTCTGGTTATTGGACTCCCAGCAATGAGATAATGTGGGGGCAGGTCTTCAGCAGGTTCAGCATTCTCCTGCAAGAAAACTGCCTCCAAGTAAGTTATTGTAGGTTCTTCAGGCAAGAAGAGATCAAACCCTTGAGACAGGATATAAGTGTGTGCTTCTCTGGAACTTCAATGAAATCTACACACCACTGTATCCTCTAGTAAACTCTAGAGGTTGTAAATTCAACTTTCACTGGAATTAATTTATTCAACAAACTAAATTTGGGTTGCTTTCAAGAAGTCCTGTAGGTGCAGGAGACACTGACTTCTTTTAAGGAATCATAGTTTTCTGACATCTTTCATACCTTGAGATGGGAAATTAAAACCCTGAGATAATCATGTTTCCTTCTCCAAGGTCACCAGAAATTCAGAAATAATCAACAAAAGTTACACTTCTTATTTTCCTCATTTTCAGCTAAAACATTCCATAAAAGTGTGGCCACTTGGTAAAAGCAAACCACAAGGGCAGCATAAAGCAATCTCCTCACAGGAGGGCTGCAAACCGTGATGGATATTTCTGCAAATCAACTTTAACATGTGCTTGACTCATGGCTCAGCTAGACTGCAAGGTCTCAGACGGCTTCCCATCTCTAGAAGGCCTTCGTGCTATTCCTCCCACAAGCACCCACCCCAATAATAACAAATCCTATTAGGCAGCTAAGAGTTCTGCTCGTTTCATAAGGTGAGGACCCAAGCCTACAATGCTGCTGAACAAATGACTTTCTGGAGAAGACAAAAATTAATCATGACCAAAAAGAAGAAATTTTATAGGAATATATAGAATAATCTATACAGCAAGTTAAGATTATTAGTCATTCTAGATACTAAAAAATATAAAACTTTAGAAAATGGTTTAATATGAGGTAAAGAACATAGGAAGATATAGGCTCAACCTGAAATGGAGTAACAGGGAGCATATGTGGCCCCTTAACTTAAAACAGTAAAAATTCAAGCAAAATATATGAAACTAACATTTTCCAAATAATTGACATCAGGCGGTGAATGGCAGTGATACCTGAGAGAGGATTACTTCAATTTACTTCCTGGAGACAGTATGGGCAGGGGACTCATATAGATCCCATCAGTCTGCCAGAGTGGAGGAAGTGTAGGTGACAGTCTAGGGAGGCTGAAGTTCACAAGAACGAGTGCCAAGAGGTGGGATAGGCAAGTGGGGAGATATCTGGTGATCTATAGGCACCCCATCATGAGCATTCAGCTGGGCATGTACATGTAAGGAAATTACCTACAGTAAGATTCACCAAAAAGATTGCAAAGAACAATATTCTGAACACACAAAAGAATGGAAATGGTTCCTATTCACACCAAACAATTTAAAATCTCATGATTTACTAGGTATAATTCATAAAGATGTGTCTCAGCTTTGAGGGAAAAAATCTAGGCTAAACACTGCTGTGGTCCAGTGTAACACAGATTAACACAGAAACTAAAAGGACAAACTTGTCTCCAAGTGATATAAATGATGCCAGAACAAGCCTAACGAACCTTTAGAGGAATAGAAATGCATCCAGCCTTCAAGAAGGTAAATTCATAGTGCCTGACATAATGAAAATTCAACACATGGGAGAAGAAGCAGGAAAATACAACCTTTCATGAGGCTATAAATACAGAGAGACCCAAAAATGGCACAGTTGATAAAATTAAATAAAATATAGCTAAGAATGATCTTCGGTTTTTTTTAAAAAAAGCAAACCTAATACGAAGTATGTTACCTGGCCAAATGGAATTAAATCAGAAATCAATAATAGGTTTTCCTATAAACACCCATTATTAGAAGACAAATATCAAAATTTGTAGAATGCAGCTAAACCAGTATTTACAGGGAAATTTATGGCTCTATAGCAATAATTAACTAAAATCACTGTAACATGCATCATTAGCCATAAACTTAGTCACACAACAATGCCAGTTATAAGAGTGACTGGGTACAGTATTTTATCTGGGCACTTTGTACCCTGAATAAAACTGTGGTTCAGTTGCTATGGATAAGGAAAGAAACACACCAGACAGGAAATTACCAGTCCCTGCTACAACCCATCAAGATGTTCTTCAAAAATTTACTGTAATTACAGAGACATAACTCCTTCCTTCCCAGCACATTCCCTCTGCTAGGGAAATTTTTCAATCACTCTGCCGACAGGGGCATGACAGAGATGTGATGTGACTTGGCCAGTCAGCGTGCGAAACCTCAGCAGAGGAGTACTTAGTGGACTGAGTAAAGGGACAGCAGAGACACCTGCTCCAGTCGAGGCAGCAGGAACACACCTCTGCTCCCTCATTTGACCCAAGGATCAGCATGAGTGCAAGAGTGAAAATGTGCAGACATGACAGAAGGGATAGTGAAAAAACGCTTTGTTCAAGTTCACTGGGCAGTAATAGGCCATAGCAAAACAATAAACTTGTCCTGGCATCAGACAATGGTTTATCCAGTGCTTCAGATGCAAAACTGTCCTTTGCTTCAAATACTGAAAGTAGGTTGTTTAATTGCCTCCCTGAAAACTCATAGGTAGAAGAAGAGAAGATGAAAATGAAGAACAGGTAGCCCTAGAAGAGTTAGAAATTTTAATACATGGTCAGTGTCTTAAATACAGGGAAAAGCACCACCTTTTCTTCAAAACCTGCACTGCCCTGGCAGGGGATTCTGAATGTCATTTCTCTGCTCCTCAGTTTCCTCATCTTCAAAATGAGGATAGTTTTGTTCTTTGACTTTACCTAAGATTGATGTGAAAGATAAATAATATATCAAATATATGCTGCCTAACAGAGTGTATAATTCTAGGATAAAAATAGAGATTCAACAAATAAATCAAAACAGAATTTAGATGACATCAGACCACACTCAGTATCTCTGAGGACATTGTTCCCATTGCTACATGTGTTTTTACACTGTTGATTAGACTGCCACCAATTCATTAGTAACTTTTGAAACTGGGTCACTGGGGACTGTTTTGTTGTTCATTCATATGTTCCCTGTGCACTGGTAGCAGAATAAACATATAAAAGAAATGATGCTCTTATAGAATTTGCAGGGCAGCCTGCCTCCCTGCCCAGGAAGATCAGATGTACCCTTCTGACAAAACTAGAGAGAAACCTTATCTCTGCACCTCTCTTTTATTCCTTTGAATTAACAGAGTAACTGGGAAATCTAGAATCTCATGCACTAAGACTCGGTGAGGGAAGAGGAGACTGAGACTGGGCTCATTCTATCAGGAGCCGTGAAAATCCAGGAGAGCTCTGTCAGTTGTCAGACTTGCCTGTGAGCCTGTGTGTGTGTGTGTGTCAGTGCCCACACGTGCACTTGTGTGGGGGTGAGACAGGTCAGAGATGGAGGTGTGTGTGAGAATGGGAGCAGAAGTGCACACAAAGCTCCTCACCCACCTAACGCTCCTCACACTGTGGTCCTCTCAGTGGCCTGGGGGACAGCCCTGTCAGGAAGTGAGTGAGCATGCGATTGTCAGGGAACGTTTTTTTGAATTCTAAACAAAGGCAGAGGGTGAATACAGCCACTTTTAAATTCTGGAATTCAGTTCATTATTATTGATACTGCAGAAAAGTGTTCCAGAGCCATTTCTGATAGGTTGTTATTCTTCAGGAATATGAAATTAGATATGTCTGCCGTGGTCACTTTTACCTTTTAAAGACAGTCACAGCTGTGAGTTGAGGAGGCCATAAATACTTGAGAGGTAAAATAACAAAAGCTGTTGGAAAAGCACTGCCACTCAGTAATATCCACTAATGTCACAGATATCAAGTAATACCAGTACTATAAATGACCTTACAGATATCCTCACCTAATTCTCCATCTGTTACTGAGGCCAATTTTGAAACGTTTGGGAGTGGGCAGCATTTACTGTTTTTGAATCTCAACTATCCCGTCCACGGGCAGCCTCTGTCCCACATGAAGGCTGAATGGGGTTGTTGCCAAACATGAATAAGGTCAAAGTATCTCAAATATATTTTTTCATCATTAAACAGAGAGTTGATGAAAGAAAATCCTGAAACTCTATCACTTACCAGCCCCCCCCAGGGACAGAGACCGTGGGCAGTCTAGCATAGGCTGACATCAAGGCCTGCCTGTGAATATTAATTGGAAATTATATTTCTGGGAGGAAGGTGGTAAATATTATCATTTATTTAGTGAAATTATGTCAAGCTTTAATTGACCCAAATTCAAAATAAATGAGTAACTCTTAGCCTCCCAGGGAAATGGTCCCAATATAACAGAGAATGCTGATGTGATTGCATGTACAGGCTAGAAGAGAGCAGTCTTATAATAAAAATGTCACTGAGTTCACCACTTTACTCTCAATAGAGAAGAATTAAAGTTTTAATAAGAAAAGCAGAGAATAATTTTAGATCCTGGACCTTGTAGGAGAGGGAGAGCTGGAGTTACAATGTCATTAGCCAGTATAAGTATTTGAACTCTTCTTCACTGGAAGGAAGGGAAGCAATGAGGAAAATTAGAGGTGCAGAAACAAACCTGACCTGTCATTCAGTTTGGCCCATCAGATACTTCTCCTGGGAAGTACATGGCAAGATATTATCTGCAGTGACCATTTCCCTGTAAGCCCAGGGAGGGGTTTTTCTGTTCTAATTTCATGTCTGTGAACCCTGAGCAATGCCCTTGTTCACCCAGCTTATGGTGACAGATGATTATGATAACTTTAGTGGGAAGAAAAGAACCTAGAAAAACTGAATGAACATAGGAAAATATGAATAGCTACCAATACAACAAAGAGTGATTGCCAATGAAAAAACACAGGTTGCTAATGTCCCCAATACAAAGTTGAATTTCCACTGTTCTCTTGTGCTACCATGTCACTGAGTATGCACTAAAAAGGCATACTTTCTCCTACTGGTAGCCTGAGAGCTCCTTAAGAAGCAACTTGCTAATGGTCAGGTCTCCAGTCTCTAATATGCTCCTTAAATAATAGATGCTTATTAAAAATTATTTGGATGAATACATGTAGATTACTTACTTGAGCAACAGGAAAGAGTAACCTAGTGTATCTTTGGTTCTCTATTCAGAACACACATTGGATAAAACTGGGACAATTGTTGGATCACTTAAGAAATTAATTTTCCACTCATATAAATTGTGTAGTGTTTCCCTACAAACTCTTGAATTATGCCTAAATTTTCTCATTTAACTCAATTATCCCCCCTAATAAAACACAAAAACATATTATAGTCTGATATATTTATTATTAACAGTGTATTACACCAGTGAGAATGTATTAACCAGATCTCTTTTACAGGATGGATACCTGAGAGCAGCTGCTTAAAATATGAATGCCAGTGAGGGTAAGTTCAGACACTAAGTTGAGGGGAATTTCCTGATCATTATGATTGGTTCACATGTGTGCACTTGTTTCTGGATGTTGCTTGGTCAAGTTACATATTCCAAAACAGCAAACATCAGGGTTAGGGAGCTGGTTGGTAAATTTGTGGGGAAAGATGATTTGAGGACAGGAACAGCGATACAGTTCAAATGAGAGTTTAGTAAAATATACCCTGGGACAGATTCTGACTGTTAAGTACTGGAAAGAACACAGGGTTGACCAGGTGGCAAAGAAAGCGAACATGACAGATCCTTCCCTCTGGGCCCTGTGCACACCCCAGAGCCCCACACATGACTAAATCTGGCTGATATTCAGGTTCCAGAAAAGCTTTGTTTATACCACTTCAAGATACCTTCTGCCTAGGCAGTACCCAAACGAGCTTAGAAATACCTCCGTTTGCCTAGGTATACAATGAAGAAAGAAAGATACATCTTTGTATTTAAAACTTTTTGTCTCTCTTTTTAGAGATAATTTAAAGTGCGAAGAGCAGAACTAACACATTTAAATGAATGTGCTGCTATTAGAATTCAGCATCACAACCTAAAAATATCAAGATGGAATACTAATGAAACATTCCTCCAAGCCCATAGAACAGACAACATTGAGAGTGAGCCATAATGTAGACCATGGGCTTTTATGTCTCCATGTGGGTCCATCAATTTTAGCAAATGTGCTACGTTGGTGAGAGTGTTGACAACATGTGTGGACAGGAGGGTTATGGGAAATCTCTGTATGTTACGCTGAATTTTGCTGTGGTCCTAAAACTGCTCTAAAAATTGTTGTAAAACACACAAAAATGCTAATTAGTAGAATACATCCATCCTGATCTTGAAAATGGAACATTTCAGTATGGTGTGCAAAAGCAAAGAAAGATGAGGATGGAGAAGAAAACTTCAAGAATGACTTAATTTCCTCCAGGATAAGGACAAATAAGATCTGCACCATAAGACAATATTGCTGAGAAACTGCAAATTACACGTATGATTTATGTTTTGTTTTGTTTTTATTTGACATTTTTATAAATGTTTTTGCTAACCAGAGAATTATAAGCATAAGATCCATCTTAGATATTTCCTATAACTGTCTCCTAGTAAGATGTCAGAGGCACTGCTATTAACAATTGGCCGATAAGGAAAAGAAGGAAGTGCCTGTGAGCTGCTTGCCAGGTGTTTGCATCCAGGTTCCAGTGCTAGCTTCTTGCCACACTTCTCTCTTCAGGTGGAATCGCTCTTGACTTGGCACAAGGCAGTGATGAGGAATCACACAGCAATAACCACATTCATCCTTCTGGGATTGACAGATGACCCAAAACTACAAGTTTTGCTTCGTGTATTTTTGTTTATCACCTACCTGTTGAGTGTGGCTGGGAACCTCATCATTATCTCCCTCACACTGTTGGATTCCCATCTTAAAACTCCCATGTATTTTTTTCTCCAAATTTCTCTTTCTTAGAAGTCTCATTCACTACTGTATGCATCCCCAGATTCCTGTACACCAGGATATCTGGAGATAATACAGTTACCTATAATGCTTGTGCCACCCAGTTATTTTTTGTTGTCCTCTTTGGAACAACAGAATTTTTTCTCCTTGCCACCATGTCCTATGACCGCTATGTGGCCATTTGTAAGCCCCTGCATTACATGACCATCATGAGCAACAGAGTCTGCACTACACTTGTTCTCTGCTGTTGGTTTGCAGGCCTGTTAATCATCCTCCCACCCTTTGGCTTGGGCCTCCAGCTGGAATTCTGTGACTCGAATGTGACTGATCATTTTGGCTGTGATGCATCTCCTGTTTTACAGATAACCTGCTCAGACACAGTGTTAATAGAGAGAATTGTCTCGAGTTTTGCTGTGCTGGCGCTCATTATTACCTTGGTGTGTGTCGTCCTCTCCTACACATACATCATCAAGACCATTCTCAGATTCCCTTCTGCCCAGCAAAGGAAAAAGGCCTTTTCCACCTGCTCCTCCCACATGGTTGTGGTTTCCATCACCTATGGCAGCTGCATCTTCATCTACATCAAGCCCTCAGCAAAGGAAGGAGTAGCTATTAATAAAGTAATGTCTGTGCTCACTACGTCTGTTGCCCCTCTGCTTAATCCATTCATTTATACACTTCAAAACAAACAAGTGAAAGATGCCTTCAAAGACACAGTAAAACAGATGGTATTTCTCACAAAGAAGTAAGAGACTATTCATGTTTTTGAGGCTGAGTTAAGTGAAATTTAAATAAGAATAATACATGAGCAATATTCATGACATTTCCAAATAATGGTTTCTCCCTATTCTGTAGATTTATCAACACAATTTTCCAATAAAAACATTTCCCCTTATAATCCACAAGCCAAAATCAAGGTATTTATGTCTCCTTCTAAGGTAATGTTTATCAGAATGTTTTCTTCAATAAATACATGTTCAGAGACAAGAATGAATGCCAAAATGCTCAAATTCATTGAAAAGAAATGTAAATAAATGAAGTTCAATCTCTGGCTAACAGTCTTCTCATGATATGGAATATAAATACCCAGAGACCATTTCTCACTTATTGGGAATACTTTAATATCTATCATTCCACTGTGTCAGAGCAATTCAAGATTCTTTACCAATTCTTGGAAAGTGATCTAAAAGAAAAGCATGCACTCTAGAGAACTTTCTCATTATAAAATGTCCACTTTTCAAGAATGAGTAGAAGGTGTTAATGGAGCAACTTCAAAATCAGTGAAGATAACTATATTCTTTCTTTTAAACCAATTTATCCACACACAAAAAAATCTTTCAATTGGCATTTCTGGAAATTACATGAGTGTGCTGCATGCTGAAATTCAACAGAAGAAACAGAAAAATATTTCCTAGTACTGGATGTCTTTTTTGTTTGTTTGTTTGTTTGTTAATTAGTCCCTTATTTATTTTATTATTTTGGTATCATTAATCTACAGTTACATGTGCAACATTATGTTTACTAAACTCCCCACTTCATCAGGTCCTTCCCACTTAATTGGCATTGTCTTTGATGGTATTTAGACATAACCTCAAGGAGAACAAGCCAGAATGTAGACGCAGGATACCTAAATCATGATTTGATAAGTTCCCCAATATCCAGACCTACATTATCCCTTGATTTCAGAAAAATTGTAGTTAGGGGGTGGGTAAAATGGGTGGCAGGGGTTCAGTATATAGTGTGTAGTAACTAGACTTTTGATGGTAATAAATTTTTACTGTATACAGATGTTGAATTATAATGTAAATTTAAACACATATAATGTTATTATCAATTTTACCTCTATTAAAAAAAGAATGTTATAGATTAGGAGGATTGGCCAAAACATCAAAAAAGATCATTATTCAAGAGGGACATTATAAGGGGCCTTTCGTTGCTTAGTGTAATTTGACTACTGAAGATAAAATTCAGGTATAGTGTAAAAAATATGATAAAGAGGGAGAGATGTGAAAAAAAGAGTAATTGTCATAAAAGGATCTTGTACTGAATAATTGGAATTCTTTCTATTAAGTGGTAAAAACAGTCTTTTTATTCTTTTCACGTTCTATAATTCTGAATGTAAAGTTTCGTGCTCTCACAGTACATAAAGAACTACTATATATGTTTATTAAACATTACTGAGTTGTTCAAATGTACCATTTATTTTTTATCATATTTGAAATTTTTCCAACAAAGTAATGCCCATAGTATGAGCATAAACTTCTTTTATACTTCAAAAATATTCAGAAGAATATGACTCTAATCTCCAAGGCCTTTCTTCTTAGTTTATTTAAAATTTATAAAAACACCCATGGAACTCCAAAATTCTCTATCTTCTCTTCTGGTAATTTAAGCATGCATCTATTGGACGTATGTATGTATTTAGTAGTTGGGTTGATCACTCCACCAGAGTTGTGAATCCTTAGCAAGAAGAGCTTGTCTATGAATTTCATTGTTTGTTGTGGATGATGATGGAGAAAGTTAAAAATATTATAAAGATTCAAAATAATATCCTGCCTACTTCATGAACCAAGTGTATGTCAATACAACCAATAATAGAAATTAATTTGATTGATTAAATTTAATCTTCAACATCTGTTTTACATAATGAGATACTCTCCTCTTGTTCATGTACTTGGCAAGAGGGAATGCAAAAAGCGGGCTTTGTGTCAGGTGTTTTGATCTGGAATTAGTTCACTGAATACCTGAGGTCACTCTTGGACTCTGGTTCATAAACATTACTCAGATATTATTGAAACTGATCATGGCTTTTCACTTTGCCCAATTTGAACAAATGAAAATATTCAGAATTTTGTGGAACTTAATTTTATGTGTAGGTGTAAGCAATTTCACATGGAAGGGGCAAATTTTTACCCCACCCTACTCTATCTTAGCTCTTCCTCCTAGATCACCTGCTTCTGTCACTCGGTGTTATCAGTTTCTTCCATATTCTATTTCTAATTTCTTCTCCATATTATTTATCCTAAGCAATATCACAATTTATGTGATGATAGACACTATTTTAATTGGTTCACTATTGTTTAATGTTTTCAAAAACTTCTAGTTCTTAAATTCGAAATTCATCCTTTTAGCAGTCAGGAGTTTCTAAAATCTGTGTCAACCTCATTAATCCAAACACTTCCTGCAATTCTTTGACATTAACCCTAATCCAAAAACTAAGCTTTTTCACATGACAGTCACTCACTTGAAATGTCCTTCATTCTCCCCTATGCAAACTCTCTTTATACCCTGTTAAAATGTATGCCATTTTTCAGAACCCCTCTCAAATCTATTCTCCATTTCCCCCCTATCTTCTCTGCCCAGAATTATTTTTTCTATTTCTATAAATCCCTTTATATATTATTTTAATTCCACACATTCTGTCATTTTCCCACAAGATTTGAATTTTTTATGTTTTACATACATATTAAATTTTTCTCTACAATTCTCCAAGGTCAAATATTTTTGACAAAGGAATCATTTTAAAATCTTCATAATACATACCAGTTTATCATCTCTATATTACTTTTCAATTGTAGAAATAGATTCTACTGCATGATCTTAACCATTTTTATAAGAAGCCTCATGTAGCCCAATAACATATGATTATGAAAGCTTTTAATATTTATAAATTATTTCCTTAATATACTCCTTAATATTTCTCCAATAATTGTAATGAAACCACATTCTCCCTTCTTAATTAGATATCATATAATTTGGTATCACCTAGACCTCACAATACAATTGCTCACACTATTTCTCCTGCTTCCTTCCAAGACTGACATCATTCTTTAATTTACTCATTCAACAATTACTGAATAAACATTATATACCAGGTACTGTTTTATCAACAGATAGGACAATATTTCAGGTCTTATGGAGCTTGTGTTACAGTATTAGAAAAAAATAAGAGATAAGAACTCAAATACAACAGGGAATAAAGATGGCGGTGTGGGAGATGACACAGATGCTTCCTCCTAAAACCACATATAATATGAAAATATAACTAATACAACTACTCTTAAAAGAGCAACAGGAAAGAGGACTGCACCAAACTGCACACAACTGAAGACCACAGCAGACCTCATGGGAAAGGGTAACATACTAAAGCTGTGATCCTGCATTATCCAAGCCCTTCCCCCACTGCAGCTCACCAACGGGTGGAGGAATGGAGCAGGGAGGCAGTGGAGATCTGGAACAGCTGAATACCTAACTCCGGAGATCTGCTTTGGGAACACAAACCTACATTTCATGGTGCTTGCATGATCTCTCATAATTAGGGGGTTGGAAAACTAAGACAGGCAGAATTCTTGGAGAGACTAAGAGTCCAGCTGCTTTTGGAAAGCAGGGATCCATATCCAGCTGCTCTGGGACAAAAGAAAGGTGGGCAGTTTGACAGACTTCCTAACAAAGAAGCCCTTAGCAAGAGGGCTGCTAAAGGGGCAAGGATTGCACAGAGCTTACTGCTCAGGCGAAAGGACAGGTAGACAAAATTATCCAGGTGCGTGCTGCCCAGCAGAGTGGGAGTGTTCACGATCTTCAGGTGCTCCAGCTCCCTGGCTGCCTACACAGCTCCAAGAACCCCTTCTGTGATAGGCAGCCTACTGCACCTTTCTCCTGGCCTGCCCCACCTGGCTTGCAAACCGGGAAACCCTATCCTGATGTTAGGCCACCCAGAGGGAAGATCTGTCTACAGCAACTAAAAACGCAAAGCACAGAGGCTTATACCTGTGTGCTCTGCCCACTGGCTCAGGCATTGGAGACAGGCATAGCAGGTGGGAAGCAAGAAACAGCTCTTTCCTCCACCCAGGCACCAATACCCTCCCCTGCAACCCCTGACATTGCTTCAGGGGCTGAGCAACTCCAGAGGGTAGAGCTTCTGGGCACTAGAGGGCACCATACACAAATATGAAACACCAAAAGAACCTGGTCCACAGTAAAATTATTAATACAACTCCTGAAAAAGATTTAAATGATATTGACCTCATGACTCTCCCTGAAATGGAGTTCAAAATAAAAATTATTAACGTGCTCATGGAGGTATGGAAAGATATTCAAGAAGTCAGGAATGAATTACGGTCAGAGATCAAATCATAGAACACCACAATGGACAGTATTAAAAGCAGATTCGATATGGTGGAGGAGATGATAAATAAAATAGAAACTATAGAAGAGGAATACAAAGAAGCTGAGACACAGAGAGAAAAAAGGATTTCTAATAATGAAAGAATATTGAGAGAACAGTGTGACCAATCCAAACCGAACAATATTCACATTATAGGGGCACCAGAAGAAGAAGAGAGATAAAAAGGAATATAAACTGTCTTTGAGTAGGCGATTGCTGAAAACTTCCCAGTCTAGGGAAGGATGTAGTCTCTTAGGCCATGGAGGTGCACAGATCTCCCAACACAAGGGACCCAAGGAAAAAAACACCAAGACATACAGTAATTAAAATGACAAAGATCAAGGATAAAGACAGACTTTTAAAAGCAGCTAGAGAGAGAAAAAAGATCAGATACAAGGGAAAACCCATCAGGTTATCATTAGACTTCTCAACAGAAACCTTACAGGCCAGAAGGGACTGGCATGATATACTTAATGCAATGAAGCAGAAGGGCCTTGAACCAAGATTACTTTATCCGGGAAGATTATCATTTAAATTTGAAGGATGGATTAAACAATTCCCAAATAACAAAAGCTGATGGAATTTACCTCCCACAATCCATCTCTACAGTGTATTTTCGAGGGCCTGCTATAGATGGAAGTGTTCCTATGGTTTAATAGCTATCACAAGAGGTAATAAAACCACAGTACAGAAAGTAGAACAGCTAATTACTAAGAAAATGCAAAATTAAATGAACTATCCCCAAAGTCAATCAAAGGATACACAAACAGTAGAGAATATGATACCTACTATATAAAGAATGGAGGAGGAAGAAAAAGGAAGAGGAGAACAAAAAACAAAAAAAGAACTTTTAGATTTGTTTGTAATAGCATATTATGTGAGTTAAGTTAGACTGTTAGACAGTAAGGAAGTTAAGCTTGAACCTTTGGTAACCACCAATCTGAAGCGTGCAATGCCAATAAGTACATACCTATCCAGAATCACCCTAAATGTAAATGGACTGAATGCACTAATCAAAAGACATGGAGTCACTGAATGGATAAAGAAACAAGACCCATCTATATGCTGCCTTGAAGAGACTCACTTTAAACCCAAAGACATAGACACAGATTAAAAGTGAAGGGATGGAAAAAGACATTTCATGCAACTAATAGGGAGAAAAAAGCAGGAGTTGCAGTACTTGTATCAGACAAAACAGACTTCAAATCAAAGAAGGTCACAAGAGACAAAGAAGGATATTACATAATGATAAAAGGGTCAAACCACTAAGAGGATATAATCATTATAAATATCTATGCACCCAACACAGGAGATCCTACACATGTAAAAAAAATAGTAGAATTAAAGGGGGAAATAGAATGCAATGCATTCATTCTAGGAGACGTCAACACACCACCCACTCTGAAGGACAGATCAACCAGACAGAAAAAAATAAGGAGACAGAGGCACTAAACAACACATTAGAACAGATGGACCTAACAGACAGCTACAGAACACTCCATCCAAAAGCAGCACAATACACATTCTTCTCAAGTGCACATGGAATATTTTCAAGAATAGATCATATACTAGGCCACAAAAAGAGCCTCAGTAAATTCAAAAAGATTGGAATTGTACCAACCACCTTCACAGACCACAAAGGAATGAAACTAGAAATGAATGACACAAAGAAAATGAAAAATCCCACAAACACATGGAGGAGTAATAACATGCCCCTAAATAATCAATGGATGAATGACCAAATAAAAACAGAGATCAAGGAATATATGGAGACAAATGACAACAATAATTCAACACCACAAAATCTGTGGGATGTGGTGAAGGCCATGCTAAGAGGAAAGTATATTGCAATACACGCCTACTTCAGAATGGAAGAACAAACACATAAGAGCAGTCTAAACTCACAATTAATGAAACTAGAAAAGAAGAACAAATGAGACCCAAATTCAGTAGAAGGGGGGATATAATAAATATTAGAGCATAAATAAATAAAATCAAGAAGAATAAAACAATAGAAATGATCAACGAAACAAGAGCTGGTTCTTTGAGAAAATAAATAAAATAGATAAACCCCTAGGCAGACTTATCAAGAAAAAAGAGAGTCTACTCACATAAACAGAATCAGAAATGAGAAAGGAAAAATCACTACAGACAGCACAAAAATATGAAGAACTATTAGAGAATACTATGAAAAATTATATAACAAACTGGATAACCTAGAAGAATGGACAACTTTCTAGAAAAATACAACCTTCCAAGGCTGACCCAGAAAGAAACAGAAAATCTCAACAGACCAATTACCAGCAACGAAATTGAAGTGGTAATCAAAAACCGACGTAAGAACAAAATGCCTGGAACAGAAGGCTTCACCACTGAATTATACCAACCATTTAGTGAAGACCTAGTACCCATCCTCCTTAAAGTTTTTCAAGGAGTAGAAGAAGAGGAACTACTTCCAAACTCATTCTATGAGGCCAGCATCACTCTAATACCAAAACCAGGCAAAGACACCACAAAAAACTATCCAATATCCCTGAAGAACATAGACGCAAAAATACTCAACAAAATATTAGCAAATCATATTCAAAAATACATCAAAAGGATCACCCATCATGATCAAGTAGGATTTACTCCGGGGATGCAAGGATGGTACAACATTCAAAAACCCATCAACATCATCCACCACATCAACAAAGAGAAGGACAAAAACCACATGATCATCTCCATAGATGCTGAAAAAGCATTTAACAAAATTCAACATCCATTCATGATAAAAACACTCAACAAAATGGGCATAGAGGGCAAGTACCTCAACATAATAAAGGCCATATATGAGAAACCCACAGCCAACGTTATACTTAACAGCAAGAAGTTAAAGTTTTCCTTTAAGATCGGGAACAAGACAAGGATGCCCACTCTCCCCACTTCTATTCAACATAGTACTGGATGTCCTAGCCACGGCAATCAGACAACACAAAGAATAAAAGGCATCCAGATTGGCAAGGAAGAAATTAAACTGTCCCTGTTTGCAGATGACATGTTATTGTACATAAAAAACCCTAAAGAATTCACTTCAACACTACTAGATCTAATATCTGAATTCAGGAATGTTGTGGGATACAAATTAGTATGCAGAAATCTGTGGCATTCCCATACACTAACAATGAGCTAGTAGAGAGAGAAATCAGGAACACAATTCCATTCACAGTTGCATCAAAAAGAATAAAATACCTAGGGATAAACCTAACCAAGGAAGTGAAAGACTTATACTCTGAAAACTACAAGATACTCATGAGAGAAATTAAAGAAGACACCAACCAATAAATGGAAACACATCCCATGCTCATGGATAGTGAGAATTAATATTATTAAAATGGCCATCCTGTCTACTGCAATCTACAGATTCAATGCAATTCCTATCAAAATACCAACAGCATTTTTCAACAAACTGGAGAAAATCATTCTAAAATTCGTATGGAACCACATAAGACCCCGAATAGCCAAAGCAATCCTGAGAAGGAAGAATAAAGCTGGGGGGATTATGCTCCTCAACTTCAAGCTTTACTACAGAGCCACAGTACTCAAGACAATTTGGTACTGGCACAAGAACAGACTCACAGACCAATGGAACAGACTAGAGAGCCCTGATATAAACCCAACCATATATGGTCAATTAATATATGATAAAGGAGCCATGGACATACAATGGGGAAATGACAGCCTCTTCAACAGCTGGTGTTGGCATAACTCAGCAGTTACATGCAAGAGAATGAAACTGGATTATTGTTTAACCCCATACAAAAAGTAAACTTGAAATGGATCAAGAACCTGAATGTAAGTCACGAAACCATAAAACTCTTGGAAGACAACATAGGCAAAAATCTCCTTAATATAAGCATGAGTGACCTCTTCCTCAAAGTATCTCCTTGAGCAATTGAAACAAAAGCAAAAATGAACTAATGAGACTACATCAAACTAAAAAGTTTCTGTATGGCAAAGGACACCATCAACAGAACAAAAAGGCATCCTATAGTATAGGAAAATGTATTTGTAAATGACATATCCAACAAGGGGTTAACATTCAAAATATATGTACTTACATGCCTCTACACCCAAAAAGCAAATGACCCGATTAGAAAATGGGCAGAGGTTATGAAGGCACAGGTCTCCAAAGAAGAGATTCAGATGGCCAACAGACACATGAAAAGATGCTCCACATCACTAATCATCAGGGAAATGCAAATTGAAAACACAATGAGATATCACCTAACACCATTAAGGATGGTCAGCATCGAAAAGACTAAGAACAACAAATGCTGGTGAGGATGCAGAGAAAGGGGTACCCTCCTACAGTGCTGGTGGGAATGTAAGCTAGTTCAACCATTGTGAAACCAATATGGAGGTTCCTCAAAAACTAAAAATAGAAATACCATTTGACCCGGGAATCCCACTCCTTGTAATTTACCCAAAGAATACAACTTCTCAGATTCAAAAAGACATATGCTCCCCTATGTTTATTGCAGCACTTTTTACAATAGCCAAGATATGGAAGCAACCTAAGTGTCCATCAGTAGATGAATGGATAAAGAAGAAGTGGTACATATACACAATAGAATACTACTCAACCTTAATAAAGAAATAAATCTTACCATTTGCAACAACATGGATGGAGCTGGAGTATATTGTGCTCAGTGAAATAAGCCAGGCAGAGAAAGACAAGTGCCAAATGATTTCCCTCATTTGTGGAGTATATCAACAAAGCAATACTGAAGGATCAAAACTGTAGCAGACTCAGAGTCTCCAGGAAGTAACTAGTGGTTACCAAGGGGGAGGGGTGTGTTTGAGGGGGTGGGGTATTATGTTTAGTACACATGGTGTGGAGGAGCATGGGGAAACAGTGTAGCACAGAGAAGGCAAACAGTGAATCTGTGTCATCTTACTACACTGATGGACAGTTACTGAATTGGGGTCTGAGTGGAGACTTGATAATATTTGTAAATCTAGTGACCACATTGTTTTTTCATGTGAAACCTTCATAGGAGTGTATATCAATAATACCTTAATAAAAATAAATAATTAATTAAAAAAGAAGGAAAGGAAGAAGAGGATGCTTATATGCAAGCAGGACCTCCCAAATTTATCACTTCCCTTAGTTTCTAGAACCCTTAAGTACAGGCCTTCTTATGAAATAAAAATAAATATATTAACATTATGAGGTATATCCAAGAAACAGCAAACCAACTAGAAGATCTCCCCATGGCCAAAGCTGGAACAATTTTGGTAACAAAATAAATGGAATAGTGTTAGATTACAATCCAAAATGTAAAATAAACATCTATGAATCCATACTGATATAAATAAATGATTGAATACACTAAGGAGAAGAGACAAGTTTCCTAATGCAGAAGAATTCAAAATAACTTTTATAGATACTCCGTCGTAAAGGAAGGGACGGCTTAACAGTGGAGAAACTGATAAACGCTCCCTCAGTGATCCAGATCATTAACAATCATAAGTCAGGTTGATAGTATGTATCCTTGACGTGATGTGATAAAGATGCCACTTCCCCTCTGTGATCTTCTTCCCAGTAGCATCAGGCCAATTCCAACAGTGGGACATCCTATAAAGTACCTGACCCGTAACTCCTCAAAACTGTCTAGGTCTTCAGATACAAGGAAAGTCTGCCAAACTGCCACAGCCAAGAGACGCCTAAGGTCATGTGACAACTAGATGTAGCATAGTGTTCTGGCTGGCATCCTGGAGTAGAAAAAGATATTAGGTGAAAACTAAGGAACTCTGAATAAATTGTGGGCTTTACTTAATAGTAACGTATCCCTACTGGTCTATTAATAGTAACAAAGGCATCATACTAACAATAGATGTTAAGAGAGGTAACTTGGCATGTGATATATGGGGACAATATGTTTATACTATCTATTCAATTTTTCTGTAAATCTAAAATGGTTTTTTAAGGAAATAAGGTCGGTGAAAAAATAAACACAATTCTCAAGTTAAAAGACAGCTATTTTCTCCATGCTGAGAAAAGTATATGGCTTCTTAAATAATGAATGAGAAAAAAAATTTAAAGATCTCCTTTGCAGGCTGCTCAGTGCAGGGAAGCCATTCAACCACACTATGGTTCTGTTCCTTCTCTCTGATTCTTTTCCTTAGCCTGCTGATGACCCATGTTTTGATGCTCCCATTGCAACTTTCTTACCAGGCTCTCTAGAGTGTCTCTTAAACATCTATTTAATTTTTTTTCTTGAAGATGGCAACAAAAGACTTTATTAGTCTCTCAGAACCAGAATCCCCAGGGAATGTATTGTTTGTCAGCACAATTGATCCCAAAGTGGCTGCTCTAAAGATAGGAAAAAAACTTTGTTTCTTTAAATATTAGAAACCTCCAAAAAACTAATGTGTCTCTTCCTCAGGTAATAGCTTCTCCCAGGATTAGAAAGAGACCAAGAAATTCTCTGGTCTGCAAAGTATGTTTTGTTCAAAATTTGATAAATATTGAATGTCTGCCCAACATTTTGTTGAGCAGTATTGAAAATACAGCAAAGTAAATCTTTCCCAGAAAAACAATACAATATATAATATACACAACCATAAAAAGTTACTACAATAAATTGTATAAGGCAACATGTATTGATGTGCCAGTAAGTGGCACAGATCATGTGTGCCATCAATATATACAGGAGATCTCTATGGTCAAGTGAAATAGTAACAACATTCATGCAATTTATTATATGTCATGCATTGTTTTAAATAATATGCCTGGAAATTATAGAATCTATTAAAAACCATACATTGCTATTATCATCCATACATTGTTATAAGTAATTAATAATAACATACTACCATTATCAGTCTTGTATTGCAAAGGAGACTAAAGCATGGAACCTAAGACACACAATTAACAGATAAAAGCTGAAATTTGAACCCAAATTTTAAGTAATCTGATTCAAGAGTCCATGCATATGACCAGAGAACAATAATGCTTCCTATTCAGGCAGGACCTGTGAGGAGATGAACTCTCCTGAGACCCAGAAAAGATTTAGAAAGGTGAAAAAGTAAGCAAAGACCGCTTCTTACAAGAAAAACATTAAAAAAAAATCAATGAAACCGTGCTTCAGAACTCTTTGAGCAAATCTTTCTATCCAGGCAAAATAGTTAGGGAAGATATAACAACTAAAAATGATACTTACTGACTGATTAATATATGATTGCATACCAACCATACTTCAATAAAAAAATTATATGCCAACAAATTCGACAACCTATCAAAAATGAATCATGAAGACCTAGAATATCTAAACAGACCAATTGCTAGTAAGGAGATTGAATCAGTAATCAAAAACCTCCCAGCAAACAATATGTGAGGATCACACAGCTTCAGTACTGAATTCTACAAAATATTTAAAGATGAATTAATTTCATTCCTTCTCAAACTCTTCCAGAAATAGAAGAGGAGTGAACACTCCAATCACATTTCTTGAAAACAGTATTACCCTGATACTAAAACCAGGCAAAGACATTACAAGAAAATAAAATCATGGTCCAAATCACTGATAAGCACAAATGAAAAAATGCTCAACAAAATACAAGCAAGGCTAATTAAAAAACACATTAGAGGAATCATATATGATGGCCTAATAGAATTTATCCACTCAGTGCAAGGATGGTTCAACATATATAAATCAATCAAAATAATAGACCACACTGAAAGAATGAAAGAAAAAAAACATATCATCTAATAGAGGAATGAAAGTCATTTGACAAAATTCAACACCCATTCATGATTTAAAAAAATTCAACAAAGTGGATGTAGAAGAATTGTATCAGAACATAATGAAGGCCATATATGGCAAGGTCATAGTGAACATCCTAATGAAGGAATAAAAATTCAAGCCTTTCCTCGAAGATCCTAAACTCCATATGGGACCACAAAAGACTCCAAGTAAACAAAGAGGAGGCACCACATGTCCTGATTTCAAACTACAAATCTATAGTAATCAAACAGTGTGGTATTGGCATACAAAACAGACACACAGGTAAATGAAATTGAATAGAGAGCCCATGCATGTGGTCCATTAATTTACAATAAAGGAACCAACAATATATAATCAAGAAAGGATTATCTCTTAAATGGCGTTGAGAAAACTCAATGGTGCTGGACAAATTTCAATGGTGTTGGACATTTCTTTGGAGAAATGTCCATTCAGGCTCTCTGCTGTTCTTCTAATCAGATTTTTTTTTCTATTGAGTTGTACGAGTTCCTTAAATATTTGGGATATTGACCACTTATCAGATATATGATTTGTAAATTTATTCTCTAATTCTGTGGGTTGTTTTCATTAAGCTGATGTTTCTTTAGCTGTACAGTCTTTAGTTTGACATAGTCCCATTGTTTCACTTTTGGCACCAAATTAAAAAAGAAAAATCACTGCCAATTCTGGTGCCAATATATTTTCCTCTACAGGTTTTAAGTTTCATGTGTTACATTCAAATGCTTGTTTGATTGTTTAATTATTTTTTGTGTATGGTATAGAATAGGAGTTGAGTTTTATTCTTTTGCATGAGGCTGACCAGTTTTCTCAACACCATTGAAGAGATTATCCTTTCCTGATTATATTCATGCTAAGGAAAGGGAACCATTATAAAAAAAGTTTTATTTGAATTCAGGCTCTAATGCTTAAGTCTGGGTTCTAAGAGTAATAGAAAAGAAATGGTGGTGATAGACAGACTGTAATTTCAGTACTGTAATGTAGACTTGAATAGAACACATAGTAAAAGATTAATTATTTGTATGTATATATTTTTAACTTGTAAAGACTTTTTTAGTTTCCTAATTCCTTGAAAGAAATGCCATCTTTTAATTGAGTCCTTGAAGGCTTGTTTGACCTGCTTGTTCTGTAGAGTATAAATGAAAGAGTTCATCAAAGGGATGACTGAGGTGTTGAGCAATGATACCACCTTATTCATGGCCACACCTTCTTTTGCCTGTTTGATATAGATGAAGATGCAACTTCCATAGGTGATGGAAACTACAATCGTGTCAGATGAACAGGTGGAGAAAGCTTTTTTTCTTTGCTGAACTGAAGGGAGTCTTAAAATAGTCTTGATGATGTATGTGTAGGACACAATTACACAGACTAATGTAAAACTGAGGGTCAGCACAGCCATGACAAGGGCAAGCTGCTCTATAAATTGAGGGTCTGAGCATACAATCTTCAGAAGAGGAGATGCATCACAGCCAAAGTGGTGAAGGACATTGGAATTAGAGAAATCTGGCTGAACTCCTAGGCTAAGTGGAGGAAGTATGACAATTAACCCAATTAGCCAACAGAAAAGGACAAGAATGGCACAAACCCTGTCATTCATGATGGTGGTGTCGTGCAGGGGCTTACAGATGGCCACGTAGTAGTCATAGGACATGGCAGTTAGAAGAAAAAATTCTGCTGCCCCAGTGAGGATGACAGCAAATAATTGGTTGATGCAAGCATTAAAGGTAACCTTTCTGTCCCCAGTTGTCATGCTATACAGGAATCAAGGAACACAGACAGTTGTAGGTACTATTTCTAAGATGGAGACATTCTGAAGGAAAAATTACATGGCTGTTTTAAGATGGGGGTCCACCAGAGTGAGGAGTATAATGATGAGGTTTCCAGCAACAGTGAAAACATAGGTGAGAAACAGAAATGCTAAAAAAAACCTGTAGTAGTGGGTCATCTGTTAATCCTAGTGAGATGAATGTTATTGAAGAATGATTTTTCATCACTGCCCTCAGATACGTAATGAGCCTCTATTAATACATCATAAACTCTGTGTATGAGGAATAGAATATAAAAGTGGTATTCAATAAGCTGTATTGAAGAAAGTAGCCAAGCGGGTCAGGAGAAGCACATTTTTTACCTTTACTGCATCATCAATAATCTGATGTAGAAGGACTGCACCATGTCTCATTTCCCCGGACTCTGCTTTACCTTGGTCTTCAGAGTGTTTCATAGAAAATATCTAATTATAGAATCATGCTGTCACTTTGCACAAAAATAATTTGCTAGGATTTTTAGGTACTTTGTTAAATCAATGGATCAGTTGGCCAAATCAATTGCCAATTTGGTCAACCAATGTATTGAGTCTTCTAATCTATTAACATGGTGTCCACATACATTTATTTAGTTATTCTTTAACTTCTTTCAATATTTATAGGTTTTCATTTTGAGTGCACATGTATCTGCGTGTTTAGAATTATTGCAATTGACTCATTAAGTTTAGTAATAAGTATTCATTGTTTTGGGGTGTTATTATAAAGGAAACCACTGCAAATAATTATCTTCTAATTTTTCACCCCTAGTACCTAGAAGAAAAATTGATTATTGTATATTGACTTTGTATCCATGAAATTTAAGTTGCCTTATAAATTCTAAAAAATTTTTTTAGATTAGTTTGGATTTTCTACATAAAAATAGTTTCTTTTCTACATAAACTCAGTTTTATGCATTCTTTTAAATTCTTACATCTTTTATCCCTTTCTGTTGATTGATTGTCTAACTAGAGTCTCCAATCCAATGTCAAGCAGAATTGGTGTATCAAATACCTTTGTCTTAATACCTATGTCAGGGCTAAACTATCAACATTTCAACATTGAGTAAGATATTTGCTATGTGTTTGTGTGTATGTGAGCAGTTTATCATATTAGAGAAGTTCTCTTTTGTTTGTTAAAGGGTTATTATAAATAGATGTGGAATTTTATCAAACACTTTAAAATCTATTGAGAGAATCATAGGATTTTTATTCATATTCTATTAATGTGATAAAATTAATTAATTGGTTTTCAAATCTCAAGCCAGCCTTGGATCTCAGGAGTTTAGAAATGTATATCTTGGCTGACCATACTTTCTGTATCTCACTCGAATTATTTTGCTAACATTTTGTTTGGGACTTTTGAGTGTCTGATCACAAGTGAGATTATCCTGAAATATTCCTTTCTTGTAATGTCTGACAGGGTTTCTTGGAAAACAGCTTTATTAAGATATAATTCATATGCCATACATTTTACCCACTTAAAGTGTATGATTCAATATTGCTTGTATATATATACACATATGTGCCACCATCACTGTAGTCAATTTTAGAATATTTTTATCATGACCAAAGAGGCTCCATTTTAGCTTTTATGCACAATGTACCTCCCCTTCTAATCCTTAAGAAATCACTAATTTACTTTCTATCTTTATAGATTTCCCTATTCTGATGTTTCAAATGAATGGAATCATATCAATTAGCACAATGTTTTCAAAACTTATCCAAGTCATAGCATGTATCAGTACTTCATTTTCATGAATTATAACATTCACCAGAGATTTAAATATAATTATTCATGCAGTGATTATCATATTGAATTAAGTACAAGGCACAGGTATATGCCATATTAGGATCCCTTTGAAATATAAATTCAATGAGTGTATTACACTTAACTGAGCCATTCATCCATTCATGGACATTTGGGTGTTCTCTACCTTTTTGGCTTTTATAAATAATGCTGCTATAAACACTTGTATATGAGTTTTTGTGTGAATAAGAGTTTTCATTTTCCTTGGGTATCTATTTAAGAATGGAATTGCTGTGAGAAGAGTCATATAATAATTCCATGTTTAATCATTAAATGCTAGACTGTTTTCCAAAGTGGCTGCACCATTTTACATTCCCACCAGCACTATATGAGCATTCCTAGTTCCCCACAAATTTATCAGCACTTGTTATTATCTTTTTTTTTCTAGCCATCTGTGGATAAAACTGCAAAATTTCCAGAATCTCTTGCCTGGCTTTAGTGCATCTGCATATCAATAGGCATTTCCAAGGGGTGGAGAGAGCTAATCTATTTACATATCAATAGGCAATTACAAGGGAATTCGAGGGTTTATCTGGACCAGAGAGGTTGGGTGGAGCTCTCTTCTGTTGCAGCCTGGTCAAGAGAGAGGCAGGACGACTGCTTGTAAGAAATAAACAGGTTTCTTAGCTTTATTTCCCCTTTGACTGATTTCTGTTTTAGAGGTATATTGCCCCAGGATATTCCCCCTGGAGTTACACCATCCTAGTATGTGTGAAGTGGTATCTCAATCCCATTTTGATTTACATTTCCATGATTATTAATGATATTTAACACATTTTCTCATGTTTATTGGTCATTTATATATATTTCTTAGATAGAAGAACATAATTATTAGCTATAATGGACTTTAAACCACATATTCATCATGTACACAGATAAATATGTGACTTAGTGAATTTTCACACATGTGAAATTTCACACTTAGTGAATGCATCCATGTAACTACAGCCAGACTAATAGATAAATTATTACCAAAGAATCCCCTTTCATACCAAAGAATACTTACCTGTCCAATGGTGACAGGAATCTTGACCTTTATACTTGCAATAATTATTTTTAACTTTTCTTGATCTTTATATAAGTGAAATCATAGAGTGTCTGCCTTTTTGTATCCATAATTATATTTGTGAGCTTATACATGTCTTATTTAGTATATTTTGACCATATTCATTGCATGAATATTTAAAAATTTATTCTTTTTCTACTCAAGATCATTAGAGTTATTCCAGATTGGGCATATTATAAACATTTCTGCTAAGCACATTTTTGTATACTTCATTTGATGGATATATATATATTCCTTTTGCTTCACCAATTGTATACTTAGGAATGATATTATTGTATCATATGTGTATATTTTGTGATAATAGGCACCAGAAACAGATCTCCAAAGTCGTGGTACTAATTAGTGCTCTCACACTAGTAGTATATGAAAATTCTAACTCCTAATCCTCAGTAACACATGATATTCTCTTTTTTATTTTAGGCATTGTAGTGATTATTAAACAATGGGAAAAGTAGGAAACAAACAAAATGATAAATGTGAATCCAATGTGCAGAGATTTTCCTATTAGATGAAGTACAAAACCAAACTATATGTTATACTAGGCATCCCTTTGAAATATAAATGTACATATGTTAAAAGTGGAAGGCTGAAAACAGATAAATACCTAATTAAGCAGAATATTTCAAAATCCCTTTTTCTGGAATTGACAGAGCAGAGAATTAGAAAGGACATAGAAGGCAGAAATGGCACTAACAATTGCCTTTTCCCAAATGATCTTTAAGGATGACACCCCCAAACAGAAGCAGAACACACATTCTTCTTAAGTGCACATGGACAATTCACCAACATAATCTATATTCTGGATGATAATAATAACTTAACAAATTTAAAAGAATTGAAATGCAAGAATATTCACTCACTAAAATTCAATGAGCACTAGAAAGAATTAATGTTTGTTATGATTCCATATTATTTCCACTTTGGATTATTGATTTTAATTGTATAAAAAAGCTTTCAGGGGCTACCCTATTGGTTAGAATATTGGTTGTTCAGGAGTATTTTGTTTAATTTCCACATATTTGTGGATTTTCCAATTTTTATTCTGGTATTAATTTCTAGTTTCATAGCATTGTGGGTCAGAAAAGATATTTGATATGGTTTTAATTTTCTTAAATTTAAGACTAATAGCCTAACATGAGATCTTCACTGGAGAATGGGCTGTCCATGCCTGAGGATTGTGTACTCCGCTGATATTGGGTGGGTAATTTTCTTTATATTCCTCTTAGATCCATTTGGTCTATAGTGTTTTCCTCTGTTTCTTTATTGAATTTCTGGTTGGATGTTTTATCATTGTTGAAACTGGGGTATTGAAGTCCCCTAATATTTTTGTATTTTTCTCTATTTCCCTTAGGTTCTGTTAATATTTGTTTTATATATTTAGTTACTGTGATATTGAGTACATATAAATTATAGTCATTGTATCTTCATGATGAATTTTTATTGAGATATAATTTATACAGTACTTTGTGTAAATTTAAGGTCTACAGTGTGTTAATTAGGTACATTATATTTTGAAATATGACTACCATGATAGCTTTATTTGCCATCTCTATCATATCACATAATTATCACTTTTTTTGTGGTGAGAACTTTTAAGATTATTCTCTTAGTTTTGAAGTATATAATACCATATTGTCAATTATAAACACTATGCTGTGCATGAGAGCTCCAGAACTTATTCATCTTCTAATTGCAAGTTTATACTCTTTAATAACATCTCCCCATTTCCCCACCACCATCTCCTGGTAACCACCATTCTACTCTCTTTCTATGGAAACTGATTCTCATAGAAACTTTTTTAGATTGCATACATCAGTTATATCAGACAGTATTGGTCTTTCTGTGTCTGACTTCTCTCACTTTGCATAATGCCTTCAAGGTTTATGCATGTTGTCACAAATGGCAGAATTTCCTTCTTTACTGATGCAGAATAATATTCCATTGACTGTATGTATCACATCTTCTTTTTTCATTCATCTGTGGCTAGACAATTAGGTTGTTTCCTATTTTAGCTATTGTGAATAATGCTGCAATAAATGTGGGTGTGCACATATCTTTTCAGCACCTGTTTTTCCTTTGTATATATATCCAAAAGTGGATTGATGGATCATGAGGAAGTTCTATTTTAATTTTCTGAGCACCATCCACACTGTTTTCCATAATGGCTGACCAATTTATATTCCCACTGGTGGTGTAGAGGGGTTCCCTTTTCTTGGTATCCTTACCAAAATTTGTTTTATTTGATGACAGCTTTTCTAACAGGTGGGATGTAATAATTCATTGTGGTTCTGATTTGGATTTCCCTGATGATGTATGATGTTGATCATCATTTCATATACCTGTGAGCCTTGTGGAAGTCTTCTTTTAAAAATGTCTATGTAGTTCATCTACCCATGTTTGAATCGGTTGTTTGTTTTTGTTGTTGTTATTGAGTTGTATGTGTTTCTTATGTATTTTGGAATTTTTGAGGGTCATCCATATTGTTTATCTGGTATGGTTTGCAAAAATGTTCTGTTCAGTAGGTTGCCTTTTCAGTTTGTTGATGGTTTCCTTTTATGCAAAATTTTCTTAGTTTGATGTCAAATCAATAAGTCCCACTTAGTGATTTTTGCTTTTGTCACTGGTTTTTGTGTCATATCGAAAATATTATTCCCAATACTAATGTAAAGGAGGTTCTTCCATATATTGTCTTCTTGGTGTTTTATAGTTGCAAGTCTCCTGATTAAGTTCTTAATCCACTTCCAGTTAATTTACATGAGCTGTGTAAGTCAGGGATCCAATTCCATTTTTCTGTATGTGGTCATTCAGTTTCCTAATACCATTATTGAAAAAACTCCTTTCCCATTAAGTGTTCTTGACTCCCTTGTCAAATAATGTATATGGAGGCTTATTTCTGGGCTGTATATTCTATTCCATTGATCTGTGTGTCTGTTTTAATGCCAGGACCACAGTGTTTTAACTGTAGCTTTGTAGAATACTTTTGAAATTCAGAAATGTGATACCTCCAGGTTTGTTCTCTTTTCTGATGATTGCTTTGGCTGGTTAATAGAAAACCATTATGGTTTAAAATTGAAATATCTAATTTTATTAAATATTAGTAAATACTAACAAATATCACTATTAAATATTAATTATTTAGAGTAAAAGTTTATTAAATATTAATAAAATTGATAAATATTAAGCAAAAAGAATTTGGAAAAAGCATGACTAATTAAAAAAATATAATGTATGAAGGATATGAAAAATCTGAAGGCTGTTCAAAGAAATATAAATTTTTTGTGAAATGTAATGAGATTCTATGTAAATAATACAGCATAAACATAAAGAAAAACCAACAAATAAGTGGTAAAATATTTGCAACATACATAACAATTAAGTTTTTAACATGTCAGAAGTAACAAAAATGAGTGTTCAGTTCTAGGAAATATTGTAAGAAGAAAAAAATATTTGTACAAAACATATTCTGCATCATAGCTGAAGGTTGATTTAAAAAGTAACATAAATTTATAATAAAAATTATAGAATCATATAATAAGTCCAAGATAGACATTTTTTTATAATAGTGAAAGTATTTTAAGAAGGCACAAAGTTTTAACTGGTAGGACTGACTTCAAATTATGATGGCGCACACCAAAATAAATGTTTACAGAATTTCTTGCCGGGCCTTAGAAAATGTCCATGTTCATAGGTGTTTCCAAGGGCTGGAGAGAAGTAGTCCATCTCCCTATCCTTAGGTGATTACTAAGGGGGTGGGGAGTGAGGGCACACCCAGACGGGAGAGGTTTGGCGGGGTTCTTTGCCAGGAGAGGTGCCTTCCGCCCCAGAGATGGTAGAGGAGATGTCATGGGAGGATGACGGGGTGGGGTGTAGGGCATAACTGTTGCCGAGGTCACCGCCTGGGGCACCAACGCCACCCTTATTAAAGTTCCACCCAGTTGTAATTAAAAAAATAAAAACGCAAGAACTAAGGTTTCCTCAGTGGGAGGAGCAGCTCCCCCACCCCGAGGTTGTGGAGCCCCCCATGCTATGCCACTATACCCAGGATGAGCTGGTGGATATGAGCATCTGGTTTCAGCACAAGCTGTAACAACCACCCCCTACATGGCTTTTGCTTTTGGGGATATAGGGACAGAAAACATTGTTATGTCTGGTTCTGAAATGAGTAGACTGGCTTCCCTGATGATTCACCCTTCCCACCAGCAGCAGTTCAAAAGTGCCCGTCACACCACAGGGAATCGGGTGCTTCTGGATTGGCTGACAGCAGCCATCAGGGCAATTTGGCCTAATCATGGTGATTTACCACACTTACTTACTAGCTGGAAAACATATGTGGAGCTCCAGCAGGCGTTATGAGACTTAGGCATGAAAAACATCATCTATAGTATGGACCCCAGTGCCCCAATAAGATGTTCACCAAAAGAATGAGAATTCTGGTGCTCCATACATTTCCACCATCTCTCTTTGGGTCCCTAATGACTATTCTTTCCCCCAACATAGGGCAACCCATAAGTGAGGCTACTCATACTTTAGCAGACTTGGGGAGGTTGAAACAATAAGAGCACAGAAGGAAGTACAGACTGTGACTGAAAGGAGAGGTGCAAAGGGCCTCATGAAGATCTCAAGGACCCAGATCTGGGATGATTTCATAAAGGTGGGGATAGTGAAAGAATAACTTGATGAGAACCCCAATAAGATCTTGTTAGAACTGTGGCACCAATTAAAGCCAGAGAAGCAGTTCCAGCAGCTAAGGTCCAGGACACAGAAGCCTGACGCAAAACCCATGTCAAGCTTGTGTCCCTGCAAGACTTCCTTGGGGACAGTACTCAGGCTATGCCTGGGCCCTCACCCTCACAGGAGAACAATTGGACATTGCTGTTTGACTGATCGGAGGTCAAGACCCCACCTTGGGTGATGTGGTGGGGACTGGAGGCCATATGTAGAATTAGCAATTCACTGGTCCCCCATGAATGTACAATGTGTCCGGGCTCTCATGGACACAGGAACTGAATGTTCTCTGATTTATACCAACCCTGAGCATTTTCCTGGGACCCCTGCTATGATAGATGGATATGGGAATATAGCAATTAGAGTGAAGAAAACCCAAATCCCATTGAAGATATGGAATTTACCCCCAAAGGAGTATACTGTGTACATTTCTCCCATCCAAGAAAATATTTGGGGGGTTGATATCATACATGGCCTGTGGTTACAGACTACTGCAGGTGAGTTCAGGCTGAGGGTATGTGGAGTTTAGGCAGGTCTGAGGGGATGTGCTAAGCACCTACCTTGTTTGCCAGTAAAGTCATAGAAAAGGTTCAGGCTTTCCCTACACCTACCACTGTGGGATTATTATAAGGGGTTTGGGGTATTTGGGGCTACTGGAGAGTTTTTATCCCACACTTAGCAAAAATTCTGAAGCTCGTATACCAGTTGCTATGAAAGAGCAGCAGGTGGGACTGGGATGAAACATGTGCAGCTGCTTTTACTGCTGCTAAGTGAGCAGTCAAGGCTGTACTGGCCTTGAGTGTAATGGACTCATCAAGACCCTGCGAGCTAGATGTTCATGTAACGAAAGCTGGTTATGGATGGGGCCTTTGGCAGTGGCTTGAATGAACATGCCAACCAATTGGATTCTGTTTAAAGCTATGGAAAGGAGCAGAGGTCTGGTACATCTTGATAGAGAAGCAACTGGCTGCTATGTACCACACCTTGCTGGCTACAGATCCCATCACTGGAACATCTCTGACCAAGGTAATAACCACCTATCCCATCAAATGGTGGGTGGGAGACAGGACTCAAAGGTGATGGTGTGGCAAGACACAGATGCCTACACTGTCCAAATAGGGCACATACTTACATGAGCACAGTGCCCTTTCCTTAGCCCCTTAAGTGGAGAACTCCAATGCTTAGTGGGGCTAGTGACATATACCAGTGGAAAGTAGGAAGAACTTGCTTATGAGCCATTGGTGGCTGAGAGTCTTTATTGGGACAGAAAATCTGTTCCTGAGGACATTTGATATACAGATGGCTTGTGTCATGAGCAGCCATCAAAGTAGAGGGCTATGGCTTTCCTTTTTAAGATGGGGACAATGTAAATGGGGGACAGAGAGGGAAGAGCAGTCAGTGGGCTGAGATGTGGGTAGTATGGCTTATCATTAACCCAAAGTCCTCCCCTGTAGCTGTCTGCACTTAGAGCTAGGCCATCTATCAGGGCTTGACTCTGTGACTTCTGACATGGTACCAAGCCAACAGGATGGCTGGCCACCAGCCCCTTTTGGGGCAAGAGTTGTGGCAAGACCTGTGGGCCTCTGGCAAGACTAAAGACAGTTACCATATACCAGGTGCATTGGCTAGAAGGAAAGCCTGCCTGTGATATAGCCCAATGGTTTGTGTAAGTGGGGCAAAATACATGTGCTGTAGCCCATCAGTGGGGCTTGTTCTTGACGTTGAAGAAGACAGCAGAGCCTAGAAGGAGTGCCTTGTGTACTCTAATAGGGAGTTACATGGAGGCCCACAGCAACATGGGATAATAATAAAGGAGCTGAATCCCCTTCTCGGGTGGCAGATAGACTATATTGGGTCTCTGCCCATATCAGGAGAGCTGTATCCCATGACTTGTGTGGACATAGCTACTGGACTGTTGATTGCTTTTCCTAGATGTTGTGCACATCAGCATATGACCAAAACAGACCTACAGCATCTCTTTGCAGCCTGTGGCCAGCCGCAGATGATTGAGGGTGATCAAGGCACACACTTTACTGGACATGTGTTACAAGAATGGGTGTAGTAATTCGAAATAAAGTGGAAGTTTCATGTACTGTATAAACCTTCGGGGGCATGCACAACAGAGAGATACAAGGGTTTGTTAAGATCTCTCCTGAGTTCAAATACCAATAGTGTACAGGACTGGTACAAGACAGTATGGCTTTTGAATGAGAAGCCCCAAAAATAAGCCTCGAGCCCTGTGGATGTGCTGACATAATTGCTGCCTCTCCTATTCAACTGTATGTGCAAACCAAAGAGGAGTTATTGAAGCCAGGATATAGCCAACAGAGCAGCGTCCTGCTCACAGCCCCAACTGTGTTAAACCCTGGAGATTTTGTTGGGTGGATGTGTCCCTGAACATATTTTGACACATGGGCCAGTGATGGCTGGCTCTTCTGGCACCTTGGAAAAAGGCCCAGAAGCTGGCATCCTGTGTGTTCCTGGAGTAACATCAGAGTGGTCCCCAAAGGTCATGGTAGTGTACCTAAAATGTCCAGGATGTAAGAGCATCTAACAGGGAAATTATCTTTATCTTTATGGCCAGTGTATATATCTCCCATATCCCTATATATCAACCCGTCTGTAACTCCCACAGGGAGGGGTGTGAACATCTTGTATACTATACCAGGACAAGATCCTATTCCTTCCACTGTCCCATCACAGGACCAATCTATTGCATGCATCCTACTTGATGGACAAGATTTTCCTATGCTGGTGTCATGAAAATATGTATCTTATTGCCCTTAAGGTTATACTATAGCCTGGACCCATCCCCCGTCTGCAGCTGTCTGTGATGATTGCTCCCAACTTCCTGCCCTTTCAGTTACTGGCCTTCTGTCGCATGGGCGAGCTATGGACATAATTTGCATAGGACTTTGAACCTAGCTGAATCCTCTGGCTTGGGGACAGCAAGGATTTTATTGCTGTTGTTATTGTATGTTATTAATCTTGTTACAGTGCTCCAGTTTTCTCACACAGGGACCACTGCAGAAGATGGGGAGTGTATAGACTGGGATGCAGGATTTCTGGAGGGGTAGACTGTGGGTAAGTTTGCAATATTTCCAGAATCTCTCACCTGGCCTTAGTGAATCTCCATATCAACAGATGTTTCCAAGAGGTGGATAGAACTAATACATCTTCATATCAATAGGTAATTACATGGGGGAGCAAGAACATATCTGGACTGGAGAGTCAGGGTGGGGTCCTTGTTGGAGCTGGGTCATGAGACACATGTGAGCAGAAGTTGATGACTGCTTGTAAGAATTAAATGAGTTTCTCTCACTTTTTTCTTCCTTTGACTGATTTCTGCTTCAATAGTTATTTGTACCATCTGGAAACATATTTCCCCATGGGAGTTACATGTGTGAATATGTATGCGTATCTTTTTTGTTGTTGTTATGATTGAGGATTAGGTAGGAGTTTATTGTCTTGATATTTCTCAAGCTGTATTACACTAAATAATGCATTAAAAATTAACTTTTCCATGATTTTTATGTATTAAATGATAATGAATTTTTAAAATGACATAATCAATAATTTGGTTTCATAACAAAATATAAAAATTCACTCTAACATCTCTGGTTTAAGACAGATATAATACATTTTTTTCACATAGATATTTTGACTATTTCTTAGAAAAAACACTGATAATAGGAAGTTTTTTGTACTTTCTTTTTTGTCAGTGAAACATAACTTCAGGTGGCTTTTTATCAAAATTAGTTCTCAAAGCTAAACTTTATTTGCATCTTTTTGTTCTCTGTTGCTCAAAATTTCACTCTAATATGCAGTATGTAGATGCATAAATATTTCTGTTATTCACCACAAAATATTATGAAATATTCTTCACAAAAGACTGTGGCTGTTATAAACCTACTGAGTATTTTTTCATACTGTTTACATTAAGAAAAAGCATTTCTGAGAATAATTGAATTAATTGTGAATCTTTTACTTAAGACCTACTTTGGATTTGAATCTACAGTGTGTGTCTTGCAGACAGTATACAATTAGATAATTTTGAAAATGCATTCTGTTATTATACACCTTTTCATTGAAGCGTTTATTCCATTTATATTAAATATATTACTGATAAGGTAGTATTTATGTCCACCATTTTGCTATTATGTTTGCACATGTCTAATATCTTTGTGTTTACTTTGTTCCTACTTTACTCCCCTATACATTAAATCTATATTTTTCTATGATTCCATTTTAGTTCTCTTGTTTCTTTAACTATAAGTTTTAGTCATTTCCTTAAAGTGTGCTGGGAATTACAATGAACATCTTAACTTTTAACAACCTAGTTCTGAATAGCCAAATTAATTTCAATAGTAGGCAAAACTGTTCAAATCTACATTGTTCCATTTGCCTATCTTGACACTATTATTGTCATAAAAATTACATCTTTATGCATTCTAAGCTCAGAAACACAATTTTACTATTGCTTTATGCAATTGCCTTATATCAGATAGCAAAAAAAGCTTTAAAAATTTTATAAAAATATTATACTGTCCTTTATATCTTCCTACATATTTACTATTACTGGTGCTCTTAGTTTGTGTGGATTGAAGTTATTGTTAGTGTCTTTTCACTTCAACCTGAAGGTTTCTCTTTAATGTTGCTTGTGGGGCAGTTTCACCAGCTACACATTTACTAGTTTTGGCTTTTTTTTTTAAATCTGGGACCATTCTTCAAGGGTAGATTTGTTGGTAACATAATCTTTACAGCAATCAAGAGTGTAATTATAATACCATGTCTTTTGCCAACTTGGGGAATTTTTCAACCATTATTTCTAAAAATACTCTCAAATTCACACTCATTCTCCTCTCTTGGGAATCTGATTATGGGATATTAACTGTTATTGTCCAAATGGTCTCTAAAATTCTCCTCGTTTCTTTCTCTATTTTCTTTCTGGTTTTCAAACTGAGTAAATATATACTTGAACTTACTGATTCTTTCTCATGTGATCATCTATTCTACTCTTAAGCCGATCAATTAGTTTTTTTTAAACTTAGCTATTTAGTTACAATAGTACAATAAAATTTGATTTTTAAAATAATCACTATTTCCTTGTGGAGAGATTATGTGTGTGTGTTTATTTCCAGAGAATTTGTAATTGCTTGTTGATGGATTTTTATCACAACTTTAAAAAATCCTTGTCATATAAACCCACCTCTGATTCATCCAAACGTTAGTATTTGTTGCCTCTTCACATGTGTGCTATGATTTCCTTGTTATCTGAATGACAAGTGATTTTTTATTATATCCTGGACACAATGGATATTGTATTATGAGACTCTGGATCCATTTTTATCTTTTTTAAAGAGGCCCTTCATTGAGGTTTAGCCTGAGGACTGGGCAGATGTTCATGGTCAGCTTCACGTTCAGCTCCGCCAACACCAACCTGGCACCAACACCAACCTGGTACCAACACCAACCTGGTACCAACACCAACCTGGTACCAACACCAACCTGGTAAAATTGTGCACTGAAATCATACTGCCTCACTGCAGATGTGTGGAGAGGAGTATCAGGTCCCATCTCTGCTTCACTGACACCTCCACAGTGAAAGATGGGGAGTGACTCACACAGCTTCACTGCCTGTGATGGTAGAGGCTTATGATCACCTCCCAGCTGGGCCACACTCTCCCCAGGAAAGGGAATGACGAGGGATAGTTTACTCCACTCTGTTGCTATAGGATGTGGGGAAATCAGCTCCTAGTGGTGCCATGCTGATGGAAATGGGGAGCAGAGAGTGTCACTCTGACAGCTTCCCAATACCTCTTTCTGTCTGACTAGGTGGCAGGTGGGTATATAAGTTAAATTCCAGACTGGACTTATATAACACCAGTAGTGGGAAGAAAGTGAAGTTTTTATAAGCTCCAAATTACATATCTGTGTTCAGTCTCTTTTAATGCTGCACATGGGTGGAGGCCTAACTCTCTGTTAGATCCTACTGACATGTTGGTGTGCGGGAGGGAAGGTCTAGTGGTGACTAACCTCACCTTGTACCACCTGTAAAGTCTCATTGCTGCTAAGTGTGGGAGAACATTATCCTGCATCACCCAAATTAACCAGGTGGGGTAATTGGAGCACATTCTGATTTGCAAGACTCATGAAGAAAGACTCATTTCCGGTTGGCCTGCCTAACCAAAATCACTTGAATGAAGATTGAAACCTATCACACTTGCTTCCATAGGCTTGGGGTGTGGTAGGATGGAAGGTCAGTTTGTGCAGCTTTTTTTTTCATCCTTAGAACGTCCACCTATTTCCATCTTTAAGAGACTTTCTATGCATGTTTACCTTGTTAACTGTAAGTGGGAGGATGTAAGAGGAATGTCTCATTCAACTTGGCAGAAAAATAATTTGGTGTGCATTTTTTAACTGAAATTTTTAATATTTTATAAAATAAAGTAGAGATTTACATTTTAACACCATATGAGAGTAGCCATTTTCCAAGGCTTTTAATAAGCAAAAAAGGTAAGAGCTCTTTTGAACCTTCTCAGTATCTCAATACTTTTAATTTTGGATATGATTAAATTAATAAATATTTGTAGATTTGCTCCTAAATTTGATATGCTGTAAGGCAAATTACCTATGCCTAGTTTTCCTTTTAAATTATTTTTATGTCCTTTTGCTCTATATAAAAGCTGATTTTATAATTAGTATCAATCTAGCACATATTTTATTTATTTTTTATTTTTTTATTTCGGTATCAATCTACAAGTGCATGTGCAACATTATGGTTATTAAACTCCCCACTTGATCAGGTCGCCCCTACCAACCCCATTACAGTCACTGTCCATCAGCGTAGTGAGATGCTATAGAGTCACTACTTGTCTTCTCTGAGTTGTACAGCCCACCCCTTGCCCACCAAAAATTGTGTCTGCTAATCGTAATTCCACTTTTTCCCACTTGTTCCACCCTTGCCACCCATCCTCCCCAGTCCCTTTCCCTTTGGTAAATGTCAGTCCATTCCTGGGTTCTGTGAGTCTGCTGCTGTTTTGTTCTTTCAGTTTCTTTTTATTCTTTGCTCTTATGCTCCACATATGAGTGAAATCATTTGATATTTGTCTTTTTTCTTGGCTTATTTCCGGAGCATAATACCCTATAGCTCCATCCATGTTGTTGCAAATAGTAGGATTTGTTTTCTTCTTATGGTTGAATAATATTCCATTGTGAATATGTACCACCTCTTCTTTATCCATTCATCTACTGTTGGACACTTAGGTTGCTTCCATTTCTTGGCTATTGTAAATAGTGCTGTGATAAACATAGGGGTGCGTCTGTCTTTTCAAACTGGGATGCTGCATTCTTAGGGTAAATTCCTAGGAGTGGAATTCCTGGGTCAAATGGTATTTCTATTTTGAGTTTTTTGAGGAACTTTCATACTGCTTTCCACAATGGTTGAACTAATTTACATTCCCACCAGCAGTGTAGGAGGGTTCCCTTTTCTCCACATCCTTGCCAACATTTGTTGTTTGTGTTTTGGATGTTGGCCATCCTCACTGATGTGATGTGATATCTCATTGTTGTTTTAATTTGCAATTCTCTTTTGATTAGCAATGTGAAGCATCTTTTCATGTGCCTGTTGGCCATCTGAATTTCTTCTTTAGAGAAGTATCTATACATATCCTCTGCCCGTTTCTTAATTGGATTATTTACTTTTTGTTTCTTGAGGTGCATGAGTTCTTTATATATTTTGGATGTCAACCCCTCATCTGACATGTCATTTATGAATATATTCTCCCATACTGTAGGGTGTCTTTTTTGTTCTACTGATGGTGTCCTTTGCTGTACAGAAGGTTTTCAGCTTGATATAGTCCCACTTGTTCATTTTTGCTTTTGTTTCCTTTGCCCGGGGTGATATGTTCATGAAGAAGTGGCTCATGTTTATGTCCAAGAGATTTTTGCCCATGTTTTTTCTAATAGTTTTATGGTTTCATGACTGACATTCAGGTCTTTGATCCATTTTGAGTTTACTTTTGTGTATGGGGTTAGACACTAGTTCAGTTTCATTCTCTTACATGTAGCTGTCCAGTTTTTCCAACACCAGCTGCTGAAGAGGCTGTCATCTCCCCATTGTATATCCAAGACTCCTTTATCATATATTAATTGACTGTATATGTTTGGGTTAATGTCTGGATTTTCTATTCTGTTCCACTGGTCTGTGGGTCTTTTCTTGTGCCAATATCAAATTGTCTTGATTACTGTGGCTTTGCAGAAGAGCTTGAAGTCAGGGAGCATAATTCCCCCTGTTTTATCCTCCTTCTCAGGATTGTTTTGGTTATTTGGGGTCTTTTGTTTTTCCATATGAATTTTAGAACTATTTGCTCCAGTTCATTGAAGAATGCTATTACTATTTTCATACGGATTGTGTTGAATCTGTAGATTGCTTTACGTAGTATAGCCATTTTGACAATATTTATTCTTCCTAGCCAAAAGCATGGGATGAATTTCTGTTTGTTGTGTTCTCTTTAATTAGGAGTGTCTTGTAGTTTTCAGGGCATAGGTCTTTCACTTCCTTTGTTAGGTTTATTCCTAGGTATTTTATTCTTTTGGATGCAATTGTGAATGGTATTGTTTTCCTGATTTCTCTTTCTGTTAGCTCATTGTTAGTGTATAGAAAAGCAACACATTTCTGTGCATTGGTTTTATATCCTGCAACTTTGCTGAATTCAGATATTCTAGTAGTTTTGGAGTGGCATCTTTAGGGTTTTTTATGTACAATATCATTTCATCTGCAAATAGTGACAATTTGACTTCTTCTTTACCAATATGGATGACTTGTATTTCTTTGTTTTTTCTGAATGCATTGGCTAGGACTTCCAGTATTATGCTGAATAACAGTGGAGAGAGTGGGCATCCCTGTCTTGTTCCCAATCTTAGATGAAAAGCGTTCAGCTTCTTGCTTTTAAGTATCATGTTAGCTGTGGTTTTGTCATATATGGCCTTTATGATGTTGAGGTACTTGCCCTCTATACCCATTTTGTTAAGAGTTTTAATCACGAATGGATGTTGAATTTTGTCAAATGCTTTTTCAGCATCTATGGAGATGATCATGTGGTTTTTGTTCTTCTTTTTGTTGATGTGGTGGATGATGGTGATGGATTTTCAAATGTTGTACATCCTTGCATCCCTGAGATGAATCCCACTTGATCATGGTGTATGATCCTCTTGATGTATTTTTGAATTCAGTTTGCTAATATTTTGTTGAATATTTTTGCATCTACGTTCATCAGGGATACTGGTCTTTAATTTTCTTTTTTGGTGAGGTCTTTGCCTGGTTTTGGTATTAGAGTGATGCTAGCATCATAGAATGAGTTTGGGAGTATTCCCTCCTCTTCTATTTTTTGGAAATCTTTGAGGAAAATGGTATTATTTCTTCTCTATATGTGTGGTAAAATTCAGAGGTGAATCCATCTGGCCCAGGGGTTGTTTTTTGATTACCGATTCAATTTTCTTGCTAGTGATTGGTCTGTTTAGTTTAGTGTTTCTTGCTTTGTCAGTCTTGGAAGGTTGTATTTTTCTAAGATGTTGCCCTTTTCTTCTAGGTTTTCCAGCTTGTTAGCATATAGGTTTTCATAGCATTCTCTTATAATTCTTTGTATTTCTGTGGGGTAGATAGTGAATTTTCCTTTCTCATTTCTGATTCTGTTTATGTGTGTAGATTCTCTTTTTCTCTTAATGAGTCTGGCTAGCGGTTTATCTATTTTGTTTATTTTTTCAAAGAACCAGCTCTTGGTTTCTTTGATTTTTTCTATTGTTTTATTCTTCTCAATTTTATTTATTTTCTTCTCTGGTCTTTATTATGTCCCTCCTTTTGGTGCCTTTGGGTGTCATTTGTTCTTCTTTTTCCAATTTCAGTAATTATGTCTTTAGACTATTCATTTGGGATTGTTCTTTCTTAAGTAGGCCTGGATTGCAATATACTTTCCTCTTAGAACTACCTTTGCTGCATCCCACAGAAGTTGCGGCTTTGTGTTATTGTTGTCATTAGTCTCCATATATTGTTTGATCTCTGCTTTAATTTGGTCATTTATCCATTGATTATTTAGGAGCATGCTGTTAAGTCTACATGTTTTTGTGAGACTTTTTGTTTTCTTTGTACAATTTATTTCTACCTTTATACCTTTGTGATCTGTGAAGGTAGTTGGTAGAATTTCAATATTTTTGAATTTACTGAGGTTCTTTTTGTGGCCTAGTATGTGGTCTATTCTGGAAAATGTTCCATGTGCACTTGAGAAGAATGTGTATCCTGCTGCTTTTGGGTGTAGAGTTCTGTAGGTGTCTGTTAAGTCCATCTGTTCTAGTGTGTTGTTCAGAGCCTCTGTGTCTTTACTTATTTTCTGCCTGGTTGATTTGTCCTTTGGAGTGAGTGGTGTGTTGAAGTCTCCTAAAATGAATGCATTGCTTTCTATTTCCTCCTTTAATTCTGTTAGTATTTGTTTCACATATGTTGGTGCTCCTCTGTTGGGTGCATATATATTTAAAATGGTTATATCCTCTTGTTGGACTGACTCCTTTATGATTATGTAATGTCCTTGTTTATCTCTTGCTACTTTCTTCGTTTTGAAGTCTCTTTTGTCTGATACAAGTACTGCAACACCTGCTTTCTTCTCCTTGTTGTTTGCATGAAATATCTTTTTCCATCCCTTCACCTTTAGTCTTTGTATATCTTTGGGTTTGAGATGAGTCTCTTGTAAGCAGCATTTAGATGCGTCTTGTTTTTTCTGTCCATTCTATAATCTGTGTCTTTTGATTGGTGCATGCATTCATTTACATTTATGGTGATTATCAATAGATATGTATTTATTGCCTTTGCTATCTTTAGACTTGTGGTTACCAAAGGTTCAAGGGTAGCTTCTTTACTATCTAACAGTCTAATTAACTTTCTTTTAAGTTATTACAAACACAGTGTGATGATTCTTTATTTCTCTCCCCTCTTTTTATTCCTCCTCCATTCTTTATATTCCAGGTGTTTTATTCTGTACCCTTTTGTTTCCTTTGACGGGTTTTGTATATAGTTGATTTTACTTTTTGCTTTAGTTAGTATTTGGATGGTCTGCTATCTCTGCTATGATTTTAATTTCTCTGGTGACATCTTTTTAGCCTTAGAGTGCTTCCATTTCGAGCAGTCCCTTTAAGATATCCTGTAGAGGTGGTTTATGGAAGGCATCCTCCCTCAGCTTTTGCTTGTCTGGGAATTGTTTAATCCCTTTCTCAAATTTAAATGATAATCATTCTGGATTCAATATTCCTGGTTGAAGGCTCTTCTGTTTCATTACGTTGAATATGTCATGCCATTCTCTTCTGTTCTGTAAGGTTTCTGTTTAGACGTCTGATGAAAGCCTGATGGGTTTTCCTTTGCAGGTGATCATTTTTCTCTCTCTAAGTGCCTGTAATACTCTGTCCTTGTCTTTGATCTTTGCCATTTTAATTATTATGTATCTTGGTGTTGTCTTCCTTGGTTCCCTTGTGTTAGGAGATCTGTGGGCTTCCATGGTCTGAAAAACTATTTCCTCCCCCAGCTTGGGGAAGTTTTCAGTAATTATTTCTTCAAAGACACTTTTTATCCCTGTTTCTCTCTCTTCTTCTGGTACTTCTATAATGCGAATATTGTTCCATTTGGATTGGTCACACAGTTCTCTTAATATTCTTTTATTCCTAGAGATCCTTTTATCTCTTTCTGCCTCATCTTCTCTGTATTCCTGTCCTCTGATCTCTATTCCATTAACAGTCTCTTGCACCTCATCCAGTCTGCTCCTAAGCCTATTGATCACTTTTCTGATTTCTGCATTGTCTTTCCTCACTTCCTCCCTTAGCTCTTGCATATTTCTCTTTAGATCCATGAGCATGGTTATGACATTTATTCTGAATTCTTTTTCAGGAAGATTGTATAAGTCTATCCCATCATGCCCCTTCTCTGGGGTTGTCTGGCTTAGCTTTTTCTGTACTATATTCCTCTCTTTTTTCATGGTGATTGAAGTGTTTGCTGGTAGTCGCCACGTGTGTCAGCTGGGAAAACAAAGACCCTTCCTGCTTGTTGTTCTCCTTGCCCTTCTCAGGGGCCTGAGCTGTTTCCCACCACACTGGGAGGCAGTCTCTGGGATAATCCCTTAAGTGGCCTGTGTGCAGGCTGACTCAGATTAGCCTGTAGTACTGTGGGGGTTTGCAGTCTCGTTGGGTGCATTCTGGTCCCCTTGGTGCCTTCCGAACGTGGTTCTGGGGCTCTTCCTGCTTAGCTGCGGGCCGGTCGGGCGGTGATTCTATGAGGATGCTGGGGACGGGGCACCTCCTCCACTGTTCCGCAGCACCGGCGGCCCTGCCGAATCCTTTGCGGCTCTGGCCAGGCGTGGGGGGGGGGAATGCATGGCAGCTTGCTGATCTCTGTGGGAAACCTCTCCCTCGCTCCTTTACCCAGCCGCCCGCCAGGGTGTCCAAAATTCTCCAAGACTCGCAGCCCCCTGGGCCGAGTGCACTGGTTCGATTTTGTTCCTCTTTTGGGCCCTTGTCTCTTTAAGACTTTTAAAAAAAGCGTGCGCTTTTCCTTTGTCCCAGGGAGCAGGCTGAGAGGACCCGCTTGCGGTCTCCATCACAGATCTTGCCCTTCCGTTTCCCTAATCTCTGATACACCACGTGATGTGTGTCAGTGCTCCCGGTGCAGATCACCAGGCCTGGTTATTTAGCCAGCCTGTGCTTCCACTCCCTCCCCACTCTGATTCTTTTCCTCCCACCAGTAGCACTTACTTTTTATAACAAGCGTGTGATATATTGATATATTTTGGTTTATAAAATGTTTTATTTATATATTTCATTTTTTGTACTATATTTTTTACTATATTTTCCTTAGTTTCATATTCCTTCCTCAAAGGACTGTATTAAGAATGAATCTCACTTAAAATTGAGAGTCGTCATACAGTAGTTCATCCCTTACCGTGTGGGATCTGTTCTAAGACTCCTAGTGGATACCTGAGACCTGGGGTAGTACCAAACCCTGGGTATATTATATTTTTTCCTATATGAATATGCCTATGAAAAAGTTTAATTTACAAATTAGACATAGTAAGAGATTAACTAGAACCAATATTAAAATAGAGCAATTATAATAATATACTGTAATAAGTTACTACATTACATTTATTTTCAAAAATGTGTTCTCTCTTGCAATATGGTTGTCCTATACTCATGATGATGACATAAGATGATCAAACGCCCACATGAAGAGGTGACATGAGTGAATGACAAGGCACTGTGACACAAGCTACTGTTTTCCTTCCGACCGTACATCAGAATAGGTACCATCTGCCTCCAGACCACAGAGGACCACAGATAAGTGAAACCATAGAAAGAAAAATGAAGAATAAGGGTAGACTATTGTAATTTAAAAAACTATATTTTTGCTATTTTAGTAAATATAAAATGTATTTTAAAGTTGCTTTCACCTTCATTTCTCTGATTTTTTTTGAAGTATTTTTGTAATAACTTCCTAGGAATGGGCCTGATAGGTATGTGGTTGGGAAACATTTATCTTCCTATTTATTCACCTACCTGCCTGCCTACATATCTACCTACCATATGTCTCTCACTCATCTGTATACTTGTCTATCATCTCTCACATACACAGGGTTGATTGCTGAATGTGTGACACTGGTCTGGAGGATAATCTAACTTGGTCTCCTGGACAATCTCTTAATGAAAGATGGCACCCTATCACATTTGTTTTGCAAGGGGGGGGGAAAAATGAACAAGTTAGCATGGATTCTAGCTGCAAGGCCAAAAATGATTTTAGACAGCTTAATCTACCATGATTACTAAAATATATTAAATAGTTTACAGACTTAATACAGTGTTTTGCAAACTATTTGTGGTGAAGAACTAACATTTTTCCTCACTTTGTTGCATATGGATACTTTTATAAATAAGATAAAAATGAATTACTTAAAAATAAATAAAATGGCATAAAAGTTCAATTTTTTGATAACTGTTATATTGCTCCTACAGTATACAAAAGCTTATTTTCTATTTTTGTACTTATTGTGCATCAAAAAGTTTACTGACCTGCAATGGTCCTAAACTAACCACTACACCAATCTTTCCTGATAAGTTGGATCTCGAATTTCAATATTTTCCTGTTTCTTGAAGAAAAATGAAATTATTTTGATAGGGTAACTGAATGCTTGTTTCACTTGCTTGTTGTTCAGGGAAAACATAAATGGGTTTCGAACTAGGGAAAGGGAAGTAATGATTACTGACACACTCTTACTGATGTCCCCTTCTTATGCTGAGATGTAATGTAAATGAAGAGGCAGCCTCCATAGGTGGTAGATACAACCATCATGTGGAAAGAACATGTGAAAATTTTCCTTTTTCCGGGCAGGAGGAAACTGTAGGATTGTTTCGATGATGTGCATGTGGCAAAGAACCACAAGTACAGGGTCACAGTGAAGGTCTTCACAGCACAGGTCTTAATCATCTGCTCTGTGAACATGTGTGTGAGCAGGAGACTTGAGGCTAGAAGATGCATCACAGAGAAAATGATCAGCGATATTTGAGACACAGAACTCCAGATTTAAGCCAAGCTTGAATGGAGGGATTATGAAGAACCAACCCTAACACAACAACAAAGGATATTCTTCAGACTGTTGCATGTGATGATCAAGATATGCAAGTTTGCAGACAGGCACATGGTGATCCTAGAACGTGATGCCCAGGAATAAAAGACTGTTGCCACAAAAAGGATGGCAGAAAAATAGTTGACTAGCACAGCATTACAAGTAATGGTCTTTCCCCTAGTAGACATACTGGAAAGGAATCTACAAATACAGACTGTGCTGAATGAGATCTCTAAGGAGGAGATAATTTAGAGGAAAAAGTACATGGCAGATTTGAATTTAATAAAAAGAAAATTCACCAAGGTGAGATTGATGAGTGTCAGATTTCCAGTTACACCCAAGATACAGGTACAAGAAGAAGGATAATTATTTGAACTTGAAGTTGTGGGTGATCACTCAATCCCTGTTGGATGAATATTTTTAGCCTTGTATGGTTTCTCATCACAGGCTTCTGACTTCAGCCAATCTGTTTATAAACTTGAGATCCAAAATGGAAAAAAATAGTATTAAAATCATGTTAACAATCGATACTACCAGAAAATTTCAACTAATTCATGTAGATTTTTTTCTTGGATTTAACAATAAATTGTGAATACACTGCTGTCCTCAGGTCTAAGTGATGTTTATTGCATGGTTGATTAAGGAAAAGTTTTCTCAAAATTGGTTTTATTGTACTAAGGGCTTATTTTTATAGTTCTTTCCACTTTCTCAAGTTTTTTTCTCAATTGATTTTGCATTATGATTACAATTGCTTATTCAATTTAATCACAGGATTAATGTAGGTTGATGTAGGTGAATTTATAGGTATTCTGATTCCTTTTTCTTCTAATAGTTCTTCAATATTCAAAAGTCAAATGAAAAAACATCACTAACTTCACATCTTTGCTTGAAATGCTGGTTCTTGCTATTAAGTGAAAGTTCAAAGGCTGATCATTTTGGAAAACTGTGTGGTTCTGCAATAGAAGTTGGTAATATGTGGTGCTGCTATGTCTAAAGAGAATGTTTAGTAAAAAGAAGAGATTCCAATAAGCATCCACTCTGTATCCCTACTCACTGACAATCTCTAAGCTCTAAGATGAACCTGATTTCCACTTTTGTTCATTCTGATGTAGGACAGTGTGTTGATGTACTAATAGAACTAATACAACACTAGGGGCTTAGTAATAATTCAAAGAGACAGTCTCTATCCTGTTTTAATGACCATTGGTCTTTGAGTTCTTAATCTCTCCAAGTGATTCTGAAACATACCAAAGTTTGAGAACCACTCAACAATGATTAAGCTCTACCTACCAAAATAATATGAATACTATTGCTTATTATTACATTATGATTTGATGAAGTTAAATCCTGTCAATTGCCATTCTTAGTTACTGAGGTTTAAGTCAGATTTAAAATGACAAAGCCATTCTCAAATGGTACATATCCTTTATCTCACTGCTTTTGCTTCTTATATGCCAAGATTTTCTTTAAAATATAAGTTCTCATTAAATCCTCACCAGTTTTAACCTTGTTTGTGCCCCAACATTTTAGTAAAGCAGCTTTTAGAAAGATCTGCAACAACCTTCTTCCTAAATACAATATGCTCCTACTGTTAGGCTGACATATATATAATTACCATTATTCCCTCTCTATAAGGACAGTTCAACCTAATGCCTGACCTTTCCATAGAGTTATACCTTCAGCATGCTTCCTTCTTCTCTTCCCAATTATGCACTATTTGTTAAGTATAAATATGTTTTTAACAAACTACAAATAATACACACTATGGGCCTGGCATTAACACTTTTCAAAGTATTATGTATTTTGAATATAAAAATTTTAAATGCTTTTACTAGTAAATATATTAGAAAAGAATACACAAAAATGGGTAATGATCAAATAATATTTACTGAAGAAACATGAATAGAGGCATAGCTTGTTCTATTGTGTTTTGCTTTATTCTGCTTATAAGGAGGTCCTTTTTACATATTGAAGGTTTGTGGCAACCCTGACAACCAAGTATTGTCACCATTTTTCCAACAGCACATTTATTCAACAAGTCTCTGTGTCACATTCTTGTAATTCTCACAATATTTCAAACTATTTCATAATCAGTATATTTATTATGACCTGCGATTAGTGATATTTGATTTTGCTAGGTTTAGGACAAAAAAATGTTGTATGTGTTCTGACTGCTCGACCAGCCATCACCCCAACTCTCACCCTCTCCTCAGGCCTCCATATACCCTGAGACAATTAGACCAATTAAGAAACCTACAATAGATTCTTAAGTGTTCAAATGAAAGGATGAGTCACACGTATTTCACTTTAAATCAAAATCCAGAAATGATCAATCTTAGATTAGTGAGGAAGTCACCTTGAAAACTGAGATAGTTCACAACCTAGGCCTCTTGTACAAAAAATTAGGCAAGTTGTGAATATAAAGGAAAGTTCTTGAAGTGTTATCCAGTGAACACACTAATGAAAAGAAAGTGAAGTGGCCTTATTGCTGATATGGAGAAAGTTTGAGTGGTCTGGAGAGAAGATATGGCCAACAAGAAAATTCCCTTAAACCAAAGCCTAATCCACATGCAGCCCTAACTATTCAATTATATGAAAGCTGAGAGAAGTGAGGACAGTACAGAAGAAAAGCCAGAAGCTAGCGGAGGTGGTTTCATGAGGTTTAGGGAAAGAAGCCATCTCCATGGCATAAGAGCACAAGGTGAGGGATCATGTGCTGATGTAGAAGCATCAGCAATTTGCCCAAAAGATCTAGTTATAATTTTGTAGGTGGCTCATTAAATAACAGATTTTAAATGTAGAAAAAAATAGCCTTCAATTGGAAGAAGATGCTGTGTAGGACTTTTGTAGCTAGAGAGGAAAAGTCAGTGCCTGGCTTCAAAGTTATAAAAGGATTGGCTGACTCCTTTGTTAGGAGCTAATGCAACTGGTGACTTTAATTTGTAGCCAATGCTCTTCCAAAATTCTGATGACCCTTATAAATTATACTGTATCTACCCTGTCTGTGCTCTACAAACAGAACAAAACCTGAGTGATAGCACAACTGTCCACAGCATGGTTTACTGACTAGGTTGAGCTCACTGTTGGGACAGACTTATCAGAAAAAAATATTTCTTTCAAAAGATTACTGCTCATTAGCAGTGTGCCTGGTCACCCACGAGCTCTCATGGACAGGTACAATGAGATTAATGTTGTTTTCATGCCTGATAACACAACATCTATTCTGTGGCACATGAATAAAAGAGTAATTATGACTTTCAAGTTTTATTATTTAATAAATACCTTTGATAAAGCTATAGCTGTCATAAATAGTGATTCCTCTGATAGATCTGGGCAAAGTCAATTGAAACCTTTCTGGAAAGGATCCACCATTCTACGTGCCACTAAGCACAATTTGATTCATGGGAAGAGGACAAAATATTAGCATGAATAGGAATTTTGAGGAATATGATTCTAGCCCTTATGGATAACTGTGAGGGGTGAAAAACCAGTGGATGAAGTAACATCAGATGTGGTAAAAATAGAAAAGAACTAGAATGTGACGTGGAGCCTGAAGATGTGACTGAAGGACTACAATCATGATAAAACTTGAATGGATGATAAGTTGCTTCTTATGGATGAGCAAAAATATTTGGTTGTTTGAGGTGGAATCTACTTGTGATAAATACACAGTGAAGACTGTTGAAATTCCAACAAAGATTTAGGATAACACAACAACTTAGTTGATAAAGCAGGAGCAAGGTTTGAGAAGACTGACTCCAATTTTAAAAGAAGTTCCTCTGTGGTAAAATGTTATCAAACAGCATTGCATGCTGCAGACAAATCATTTGTGGAAGGAAGAGTCAATCCATGCAGCAAACTTCAGTGTTATTTTATTTTAAGAAGTTACCAAAACTACCCAATCTTCATCAACCACCATCCTGATCAAACAGCAGCCATTGGCCTTGACTGAAGACCTTCCACCAGTAAAAATACTATGACTTGGTGAAAGGTCAGATGATAGTTAGCATTTCTTAGCAATAAAGTGTTTTTTAATTAAGGTATGAACATTGTTATAGATATAGTACTATTGTATACTTTTCATAGATTACAGTGTAGTGTAACCACAACTTTTATATTCAGCGGGAAAGCAACCCTGTTTGGTTGGGCCAACCATGTTTGAGCCAAAGTTCTTGTTTCTTTATATGCCTTTTGATATTTCTTGAAATTTGGCACTTGATAAAATAGTCACTGTTCCCAATCTTTATGAACTGGCTTTGTACAGGGAAGTTCACCCACCAGCCTAGCTAGAGATTCTGAGGACTACTTAAATATTTTCTGCAGATGTGTCATCTCTGGATGTGTAATTTCCCAGTTATAGAGGTTTTCTATGTTTCTCCTCAGAAGCCCATAATATCTTGCTCCTACTAATATCTTTCAATGTTACTGCTGTCTGTCGGGCTGGAAGAAGCCATGGAACTTGCTTTTGTTCTTGACAGATCTTCACCTGCCATCCACAACATACCAGTGTTCCTGGCAGTACTCCAGGTCAAGTAAGACAGAGACCAGTGCATCATTCAGGCCCTCAAATACCATAACATTGGATGTATATTCCACTTATGTGTTTACCTCCCATGAGAAAAGCTGCAAGTGGAGAGTTTCTCCCAATTACACCATGTGACTCCACGAATGGGGAGGAGCTTTGTCATGCAAAATGCATGAATTTCCTTTCCATTTTAATGTAGTTTTTTTGGTTTTGCAACTTCTGGGTGCTGCTAACTCACCTGATTTCCACAGTTCTCACCTAGGCAATCTGGTCTGTATAATGTTCAGTTGGTGCCTCCATAGGAGAACAAGGGCTTGGGGCTTTCTGTTCAACTACCTTGCTGACATAACAGCTTTACTTAATTTCTTTTAGGTTGTATAAAATGAATGATTGAGATGTGAGGGAAGATTTTGTTTTCTAGAATATATTCTCATGTTCTTTTAATGGGAGACCTTGCTTTGGTTGAGGGTTCATTTGAAAGGAGAGAAAGAGTATAACTTGTATTTTGTGGGTTCCCAAGGCAGGATTCAAAAGGCTATGAGGTGGTTCAACTCACTGGGCTATAGATTAATGAGAATAAAAATAAGTTTAGGATTTCAGGAGAATTTTAAAGTTACTATTTTTCTCTTCCCAGTAGTTGATCAAATTTACTGCAAGTTTACTTTTGTGCAAAAAATGCAGTCCTCTGAAGTGTCATTGAAAAGCTGTTTCCCTTGGCTGTTCCTCAAGATACAAACGGAGAGGTTCAGTAAGGGGGTGATAGATGTAGTAAGCACACATACCCCCTTGTTAATGTCTATCACCTTTTTGGTGGGAGGCTTAATGCAGATGAAAATAATACAGCTTCCATGAAGTGATGAAAACAAAAATCATGTGTGTAGAAGAAATGACAAAACATTTTTCTTTGCTGCACAGAGGGGAATCTAAAACTATCTTGATAATATATAGAGGAACATATAGGAAGTAGGAAAGAATCACACCTATTAGTGTGATAATGAATGTCAACACTGCAAATATAATAAGGGTTTACTGTATAAACCATGTGTCTGAACATAAGATCTTAAGAAGGGCAGCTGCATCAGACCCAAAATAATTAATGATACTAGAGACATAGAAATCCAGCTGCAGGCCTACATCAACTGGAGTGATGATAACCAACCATCCAGAAATCCAACAGCAGAGAACAAGGATGGCCCAGACTGTCGCCCATCATGGGCATGTAATGAAGGGGTTTACAAAAGGCTAAGGAGCAGTCACACAACCCAGCTGCCAGGAGAAAAATTTCTGTGACCTCAAAAAAATTGCCACAGACATTATAAGTAATAGTGTTGTCCCCAGTTGATAAGCTATATGGGACCCTGGAAATATATACCACTGTGAAGAGAGATTTCTAAAAAGGAGAAATTTTGAAGGAAAAAATAAAGGGGCTTTATAATGAGACTATGATGGTAAGAATGATAATGGTCGAGCTTCCAATTATGCTCAGAGTAAAGGTCAGAATAAAAAGATAAAAACCAGAACTTGTAGTTGTGGATCCCCTGTGTCTGCACAAGTTCAATGGTGTTATTGCTGTGTGATTTTTTTCATTATTACCTTTGTTGTTTTATGCAATCTGCATGCAATCAGGGAGAAAGAATCTGAGTTTATCTCAGCGATCGAAAGGAGCATAACACCCTAGAAAGAACAAACAACCAAATTATTCCAAATTATTCCCTTCTGTTATGGATTCCATGACTTTTACAAACCATAGTTACAAAGATCCCCCCAAAAATCAGGACTTTGAGCTTCACGTACTTCCATGTATTCTGCCTGTAGGAAACCCAACCATCTCTTTTGATTTGTGTTCACCACTCTGCATTAACATTCTTTAAAAAATTATGAGAAAAAGTACTTTTGTTTTAATAATTTAGAACCCGAATCTTGCTATTTCACCTCTATCTCATTTTTTACTAGAAACATCTTATATCCAATTTTTTCTCTAGTGTTTAACATACACACTCTTAAACACACACAAAATCTTGTTGTAGAAGTTTTCTACAATTTATGCACTAAGTATAAGACCCCAACTACTTTTGTTTCATTATCTTAGTTGATACGTAAAGTTCAAAACTCATCTTTGCTATCAAACATTTAACACATTTAATTCTTTTTTTTTTCGTTAAGGCATTTAAAGTTTTTTTATGTTATGAATGATGATTCACTAGTTTTGATATTTTTAATTGATAAATGCATACCTTTCACCATATTTGGAAGGCCAGGCAGTACTCATATCCAAGGGAACAATATTAACAAAGTCTCTGACTTCAGTGTTAACAATATACTAAAGAATACACAGACAGAAAAGGAGAAAATGTTATGATAGAGGAAACATAAGGTGTTACTGCCTAGTGATACTTTGTGTTTGAAGACGTGGGATTGGGCAGGGAAGAAATCACAGTAGGAGTGACTGTCTTTTTCCAGTTTATGATTTTTACACTAATTCAGATGTCTGTTTTTCCATGTGAAACAATCCAGCACCAGTCAGGCACCTTACAATTTAACTCAATTCTGACACTATCTTCCTGGAAATAGTGTCAGATTGCACAGTTTGAGGGTTTAGTCCTACAAGACTGCCTGGTTAATGGCAAACCCAGGTTGTCACCTGTGCTTTTTGACCAACCTAGATCTGAGGTTCCATCCACCCGCCTGGTTGAGTTCAATTTATTTACTAGATTATGGCCCACAGAACTCAGAGAAACATTTTATGTACTGGACTACTAGTTTATTTTGAAAGGATATAACTCAAGAACAACCAGATGGAAGAGATGTGTATTGCAAGGTATGTGGGAAGGGGTGCAGAGCATCCATGTCCTCTCTGAGCACACCACTGTCCCTGAACGTCCGTGTGTTCACCACCCAGAGGATCTCTGAGCCCAGCCCTTCTGGGTTCTGGTGGATGCTTCACTACATAGGCATGACTGATTAAATAAATCACTATTGTTGATGATCAACCTTTATCTGCAGAGATAGATCAAATTCTGTATTCTTTAAGGTGGATGTGGGGCACTGACAGTTCCAATTCTCTGATCATATGGTTAGTTTCACTGGCAGCCAGACTCCACCCATAGGTTACCTAACATTTAAGTAGCAAAAGCAGGTAAGGCGTCATTGTTACAGTACCAACCAAAAGAAGTGCACTACGTTCCGTTCATGGGTTGCCTGGCAGACCCTCTAAGGGAATTGAGAGACACATTCAACTACTCTTTCAGAACAAGTTAAGATGGAGGAGAAATATTCCAGCTGCCCATCTCTCCCCTTCCTCCCACCCTCTTTCTTATGTCTCAGACAGCACGTGCATCATATCCCTGAGTAAACTTACTCAGCCTTATCGCCATTGCATAGCATTCTATGTGCTTAAAACGTTTGGGTTTTTTTTCTTTCAAAGTATGATAAAATAAAATTTTTAAAAGATTTGAAGTAAAATGTGACTAATTGGTTTTTGTTTATTCTATTTTCAAGAGATATGTTTCAAATCTGGACAGGTCTCTCTAACGTGGGTGCAATTTCAGTCAAGCTATCATTCTTTTGGGAGATTAAGGAGTATGTTTATGCAACTATATGAATGCACCTCTTATTTTTTGAAATGAGATTGATGACATAGGTAATATACTGCTGAATACATATCAAGTTTTCATCCATTTAAATGCCAGTTTATTCTAGTACATAAATATGTCCCAGAAACTACATTCTACAAAAATGGAAAATATATGCTTTACCAAATAGAGAAATTTCTCACTCACATTCCCAGTTTTTAAGATAGGTAAAATATGTTTTCCAGAGCATAATAAAATTGAAATGACACAAAAATAAATATACTTAAAATGGCATTTTCATCTCACTATTATGATTGTCAATCATAGTTTCTGTTGGCTGTTGAAACACATGAACTCTTAAAACTCCTAAATTGAAAACAGTAGGGATCAGGATTTTCATATGAACTTCTAGCCACTTTTTTTTATGAATCCATATTCATATTCACAACTCAAAGATGCAGAGATCTCTGAAGTATTTGTTTGCAACCAGTTATATGAAATAAATTCTTGTACTATTATTGGACCCTAAAAAGAGAAAAAAGCAACAGCAATAATAATAATAATGTAATACGAGGGTTGTGGAATGTCAATAATCTTTTCTAGTTTCAGAAAAGTTGCTATTCTGACATCTCAGGGCTCTGAGCTCCTTTACTACTATATACAATATAGTATTTTTAACTAAGCTACATCACCAGGGCTTACTTATCTTATAACTGGAAGCACCTTCTCCCCCAGTGCCCCCTTTCCCCAGACTCTCTCTGGCAACCACCAATCTGTTCTCTTTATCTGTAAGTTCTTTTTTTGTCATTTACTTTAGGTTCCATATATAAGAGAGATCATACAATATTTGTCTTTCTCTGACTTATTTCACTAAGCATAATGACCTCAAGACCCATCCATATTGTCACAAATGGCAGGATTTCCTTCTTTACAATTGCTGAATAATATTTCATTGTGTAAAGGTATATACACCACATTTTCCTTATCCATTCATCCATTAATGAATACTTATATTGTTTCTATGTCGTTACTATTGTATACATAATTCTTCAAGCAATATAAGGGGTGCACATATAAATATCAGATGTGAAATTGCTGGATCATATGGTAGTTCTACTTATAATTTTTTGACGAGCCTCCATACTGTTTTCCACAGTGGCTGCACCAATTATGTTCTCACCAAATGCACAGAAGTGTTGCCTTTTCTACATACCTTGCCAACATTATTATTTTCCTAAATTATCCTTCTCCCTGGTTTATTTTTTAAAGTCAAAAATAAAATAATCTGGAATGGTCCATGGAATAAAAATGACACTCAAAAGTAGGAATTGGAATAGAGAAAAGCACATCATTAAATCCAAAACATTAAGATGACTCATTGTTTCTGTATATTTTGTGTGTAGTTTTGTTAAGGCTTAGTTAAATGAGAAATCATTAGTTTGTGTTATGGAAATGTAGTATCTTCTCATTAAGCAATATAGTCCCAATAAAGCTTTCATGCCAACTAGGAAAGGATTAAAATCTTAAAGTTATAGCTTAGGGATGTCTGGTATTTTTATGAAAACTCGATTCTTCAGCATTAGCATACTCTCTTACTTCATTAAGTGCAATGCAGTTCTTTTGATGGAGTCATTGTCAGCTTGTTTTACTCATTTATCAAGGTCAAAGTGAGGGGGTTCAGCCCAGAGGTGATGGAAGTAGTGAGGACACTCACACCCTTTCTAATAGCTGCTGATTCCTTTGCTGAAGGTTTAACAGAGATGAAAATACAGTTTCCATAGGTGATGGAAATTATAATCACATGGAAATAATAGGTAGAAAATGCCATTTTTCTTTGCTGAGCAGAGAATAATTGTAGAATAGTCTTGATGGTGTACGTATAAGACAGAACTATCCATGCAAGGGTACATGATAAAGGGCAGCACAGCTCAGGCTATGACCGTCTCCTCTATGAGCCATGTTCCTGAGCATGAGGTCTGTAGGAGGGGTGATGCCTCACAGAAAAAAAGTGTCAATAAACTTAGAGTCTCTGGTTCCAGAGTTAGGCCCTTACTAAGTGGTGGGAGTTGAGCAACAAGCCAGCTGTCCAGCACCAAGGGATCAGTCTCCTGCAGACCCTGTGGCTCACGATGGCCATTAACGCAGGGCTTTGCAGATGCTGCACGTTGAACATTGGACATAACACCACTCACATTTTTCTACTTTTTATTTCTAATTTCTGGATGTTCCTTTTCTTTCTGGTCTCTATTATGTCTATAATTCTCAGTCCCCTCTTAGTTTCTTTCATTCAACAGGTACACTTTGGGGATCTTTTCTTAAACTTCTATTTGGTTCATCTCCAAAATAAATGCTTGTCAGAAGCTCAGAAATATAGTCAAATACACTTTAAATATAAAATGACCACACTTCCCCCTTGTTTCTTTCCCGGACTTTCTTATAATCAAACTAACAGATATGGCCAGGTATTGAACTAGTCACCTTACATGGGTTATCTATGCGGAGTAATTTTTCTTCTCATACTGCCTATTCACTTATCTCTGTCCCCCATCCCACTTCCACTTAGGATGCCAGTACTTGGTCACTGATTTTTAGTTTCAGTCTCCTTGGAACTTAATGAAATGCTGATACATGGGTTGGGTGTTACACAAAGCTATCAATTCTTATTTGGGATGTATCTAAAAACTGCTGGGATATTTAATTTACTTATTTAATTCACTATAATTTGAATCTAACATTTTGATTTTTTAAATGTTTGTTTCTGAAAGTTAATTTTTCTTGCTATATTTGTAAATCTTGCCACGTAGCAGCACTACTATTATTACATCCATTATCTTCACTCCTGAAAATTGTGATAATTGCTGTGTTCTCTTTGCTTTTGTGCCAATCAAAGGATTAGTTGTATGCTCAGGGGGAGAGGTTGTTTATTCATTGATATTGCTTTTGCTGTCCTGATGCATTTCTCAGGAGCGTATTAAGAAGCCAGGGACTTTAATGTTCTAGGTTTATGGCAACATGTTGTCTAGATCTTTGTCCTCAACTAATACAAGTTAAATAATACACCCAGCTTCTCAAACATTTTCAGAATAGAGTCATTGCTTCGCAAAGAAAAAATTTTCTACATTTTGTCCTGAAGCCTCTATTTGCTTATTTTGTGAAAGGTTTTGCTATATGCCTTATGATAGTCTTTCCATATTGAGATGGGACACTGTCACCTCTGATCATGTGTCTAAGTTCCAGAATAAAGTTCCAAGAATGACAATCACTATCATAGACAAGGGCATGGGCTTGCTGATGGTTTTCATGGGAGCTAAGGTGTTTCCATTATTGTAGGTCCACACCTGACATTTAAAAGATGGTCTTGAAATTCCGTGAAGGATCATTTCTGGGACCCACCTCCAACTCTGAACCTGCTTCGTCTCCGTGTACAGAGACCTGTGCTTCTCTAACAAATAACGTGGCCCAGGTGACTTTGAGTAGTATTTAGGTACAGAACAATTTTGATGCTGCATATGAACTCTGATATTGCAATGGAAGACTTGAGCAATAAATTGGTCTGAATTATTATCAACTGATTACTATAGTTCAAATTTTTTAAAAAATTGATTTCTAGTAAGATAATAGAATAAAAACAAAGTTCTCAATGGATTGTTTTTTACTGGGGGCTGATACTCTCTGTCCCTAAAGATATACTATACTAGTTTTAGAGGACTTCCTACTTACTGTCATAAAAATGATCATTTCAGTGAATACAAACTATCCAAAAGAAAGACATTCAGAAAAGTTTCATTAATAACCATATTAAAACTTCAATCTCTCACTTGATAAAATAAAGAAAATGAAAATATGGGCCCAAAGAACAAAGAAAATAACTTAAGAAAAAGAAAATGCTACTTTTTTAGAGCTTATCTTTTCACACTTTTTCTCTTGCAAATATATTCATATATATCTCATGTAATATTTATAAATGGATGAACAGCTATTTAAAAACCTGGTAATGTATAGCTTACAACATGCTTCTTTAAAATTAAATATGTGTGAATCTAATTAGTTCCCTAGGTACTTCCCTCCCCCTCCCCCTTTGAGATGCATCTCCCTTTATCGTATGTAGTGTATAACCATTTTAAAACTACTGCTGGATTTGGTTTGCAAGTATTTTAGAGGATATTCATATGTGTGTTCACAAGGAGGTCTATAGTTTCCTTTAGCAATGTGAATGTTTTGTGATCATGGTAATACTTGCCTCATAGAATGAATGGGGAAGTGTTTGTCTTCTGTTTTCTCCAGGACTTTGTGAAAGACTGGTGCTAATTATCCTTTGAACATTTTGTTGAACTTACCATAGAAGACATCTAGGCCTTGAGTTTGCTTAATGGGAAGATTTTGATTATGAACTTGATTATCTCTACTTGTTAAAAATATATGAAGATTTTCTACTTTCTCTTGAGCCAAGTTGGTGGTTTGTGTCTTTGTAGAAATTTATCCATTTCATGTAGATTACCCAACAGGTTTATAGTGGCTCTCAGTATTTCCTTATAGTTCCTTTATTTTTGTAAGGTTTAGGCACACCCCACTTTCTTTCCTGATTTTAGTAATTAGAGTCTTCTTTTTTATCTTGTTCAATGCAACTATTTTTCAATTGTTTATTTCTTTTTTAAATAATCAACTTTGGTTTCATGGATTTTCTCTAATATTTTTCTATTCTCTACTTCATTTATTTCCACACATCTCTTTTATTTCCTTTCTCTGCTTGCTTTGGGTTTAGAATGTTCCATTTTCAGTTTCTATTTTATGGGAATTTTATATTTTTCTGGTTTCATTGTAATACAATTGAAATACAGGACTATATAAGGTGTAGAGCAGAATGACGACTTACATATTGAGAAATGATTATCATAATGCTTAGTTAACATCTATCATCTCATAGAGATGTGAAAAAAAATGTTTTTTTCTTTGTGGTGAGAACTCTTAGGATTTACTTTCTTAACAACTTTCAAGTATACCATACAGTAGTGTAAGTATCGTCATCATGTTCTATACTACATCCCAAGTGCCTATTTATCTTGTAACTAGAAGTTTGTACATTTAGGGCACCTTCATCCAATCTTTCCCCATCTCTGTAACCACAAATCGTTTGACATTTTTTTTAGCATAATGCTGTCAAGGTCCATGCATATTCTTGCAAGTGGCATGATTTCCTTCTTTTTAATGGGTGAATAATATCCAGTTGCATGATACAGAATATTATATATTTAGTTTCTTTTTGCAGTTTTTATTTTTACTGAACCTGTGTTCCCAAAATAAACTGCAACTTACTTTTTTCACTTGGCAACAGACATTTGATATTCTATTACTTTTGTATATTGAAAACTATTTAAGAAAAAAAGCTTCCTTATTTATACCAAAATTTATATATATTCCCAAGCCCTCACATATATTTTGGATTTTTTGATCAAAGTTTTATTTTGACTTTTTCTTTCATCTCATTCTACCCATTCTTCTTTCTAATTGAATCTCTTATTGTCTGCTTCTGATAATCTGCATTAAAATTTGTCTTCCATTAATATTCTACATGCTCAGTGACTATATACAAATAAATGTTTCTATAATACATAAATAATCTATTCATACACACAGACACAAGTTCACAATAAAAATTTCTAAGAATTATGGTTGACTTTTTTCTGTTCTAACTATATATTCTTTGAAGAGATTTTATGCTTTATATGTACACTGTACTTTTCTGTTAAATTTATTATCTCATTAATTAAAATTTTATCACTATTATGACAGAGATATTTGCTCATTGATTTCCTGTTGTTTACTGTTATTAGTCTTCTGATTTTTAAATATTTCCATTTTTACCTAGAACACCAAATTCTCTCATTAACTCCACTAGTTTTCTATTAGAGTTCCTTGAGTTCTCTGGATATGTAAGAATGACTTGAGGATAAAGTAAGAGATAGGTCCAATTTTAAGACATTAATAATTGTTAAGACATGTGACTGTACTATGTTTCATTTTGAAAAGATAATGTTGCTAATTAACTTGTAAACAATGGTAGATGCCATCCATTATATGACATATTTCCATTTCAGAAAAGGAAAGTGTTAATAAAAAAGACTTTCAAATCAAATGCAATCATTTATTTATTCTTTCTCATATTAATCCTTATTTTTATGTTATTGAATATCCAAAATCTTAAAAAAAAATATTGAGCATTTCTGTTTTTGATTCATCATATTCCATGGGGATGGGGTTTATGCTATTGGACTTTTCAAAGAACTAGCTTCTGAATTTCTTTAACTTATTTACATGATTTCATTTTCTATCCATAATAAGTTACATTTCCCATTTAGGTTTTCCAAATTTATTAGAATAAGTTCCTCTCTTTAGGGTTATTTTACATTTCTGTAAATAAGTAATACATTTAAGATAACAGAATTCCTTCTGATTACATTTTCTTCAGTGCTGTAGGTAATTTGCTGTGACATGTCTGCATTTCATTGCTTTCCAGATAACAATTGGTTAATCTGATATAAATATATTTATTTCCAAGGAGTTATATTTATCTGCGTTATCCAATTCTTTGTATCTTTTAATTTAATTATTATGACAGAATTTAGACTTTATAAGTCCAATTTGTGTTACAGGTAGGCACAGGCTATCAAATACACTGAGAAATGTTCTTCCCTTGACCCAGAGCTCTGTAAGCAACAGACAACACTATTCAGAAAAAAATGTAATCTCTGTGTGACTGTGACATGGTTTTCTAAATCAAATTTTCTTTGAATGTACCATGATTGTGTGATTCCAAGTGTGCCTACATGCTAATCCTGAGACTTTAATCCTGAGCCTTTGTTATTTCTAATGAATCAGTCTTTAATCCTGAATCTTGTGATCTGTAATCTATCACATATCCCCTATGCTCACCAGAGTGTCCACAAGTCATTTCATCGATTATTGCTTTTGAAAGCAGATCAACTGTTTTTAGTTGAAGCTTTATTTCTGACACCTTCTATTTACATCTTTGCTGTAATTTCAGCTATAGATTCAAAAGAATACTTACCACGTATTTTCCAGTATTTGTTTTCATATTAATATTTTTCTCGTTTCTCAATATTGAAAGTGCTATTATTGTTTCCCACATATTTTAAATTACATGATTATTTAAACATGTTATAAATTTTGTGTGAATTTGTTTTTATTGCATATGTTTTAGTATCACTATTCTGTATATTTTATGAGCTGCAAAGAACTTTACCATATATTTTAATCAGTAATTACTTTTATTATGTATTAATATTAGAAAGTTTATTTCTTTTCAAAATGATTTTTTCAAAGAAATTGACATGCAAAACTGTCAGATATTGGTTGGAAAAATGAAGACACCAAAATTGCATAAGCAGAGTTCATTGGAAGCTAGGTTAAAGGAGTGTTGAGAAAATTAATGTCATTCAAGTACATATCTATAATCTCACAATCATGTAAGATGAACAGATCAAAAAAAGGTATTAAAAAACAAGATTATAAAAATAAAAAATAAAACAACTTGGTTGTTTCCCAGGGTATAAATAAATGGGTTAAATGTAGGTGAAATAGAAGAAATGAGCAGTTAAACCACTTTGTTAATGGTCATTTCTTCCTTTGATGTAGCATTCATGTAGATGAAAATGCAGGTGCCATAGGTGATGGAAACCACAATCATGTGGGAGAAACAGGTCAAAAAGGCCTTTTTCCTTTGTTGAACAGAAGGGAATCTAAAAATAGTATTGATGATGGAAGCATATGAGAGAGCTACAGAGGTAAGAGTCATGTTTAGGGTCAGCACAGCACAGATGATGACTGTCTGTTCCATGAACCATGTATCTGAGCATGAGATTCACACTAAGGGAAATGCATCACAGCCAAAGTGATCAATCATGGTGGAGTCACAAAACTTTAGATTTAAGCCCAGGCTAAGAGGTGGGGTTATTACACATAAACCAGCCATCCAAGAACAGAGGATGAGGTTCCTGCAGACCCTCCTGCTCATGATGATCACATAATGCAGGGATTTGCAGATGGCCACATAGCAGTCATAGGACATGGCCGCCAGCAGGAAAAATTCTGTTACTCCACAGAGGTCAATAAAAAAACACTTGGGCGGCCAGGCTCCTTGACTACAGTGCTGAAATAATAAACAGTGACAGGTCAACCGTCAAAAAAAAAACATTGGATAGCACAAGCATTATAGGTAATGACTTTGTCACCTGTTGCTATGTTATTCAAGTATCTGGGAATACTGGCAGATGTGAATGAGATCTCCAAGAAAGAGAAATTTTTTAAGAAGAAGTACATGGGTGTTTTAAGGTGAGAATCCACAAAAGTGAGTGTGATGATGCTCAGGTTTCCAGCTACACTCAGTGTGTAGGTGAGAAACAGAAAGACAAAAATCAGAACCTGCAGGTCAGTGTCATCTGTCAGTCCCAGCAGAATGAATGTTGTTACTGTGCCGTTTCTCATCCCTGACTTCTGACTTCTCTCCAGTCTGTATGTGATATTCAGAGATTTCCTATAGTTTATAGATTACTTTAAGTGTTCTAAAATGTAATGTATTCAAACTTATATTTCATTATATATATTATACATTTTATATTTATCGTGTGCTTAGGATTTTCCCATATGACTAAGTAGATTGCTGAAGAGTTGTGATTTTATGAGTAGCTAAAATGTTCTTTAGCTCTCAAGAATTACTCCCTGTTCAGAGACAAAATCATAACCTCAATTTTATGTCTTTCCTTGAGATTTTGGGTCTTTTCAAAAACAGTGCTAATATAACTTGGGTTTACCATACAGAGCCTAGAGCAAAACTTGAGGTCTTTGTTCCAAGAGATTTTTGTTGGTGTTTTTTTAGGTTATGGGTGCTTAATTCTTATAAACCAACTTAAGCCCTGCTGGTCATTTCCACCCCCTCTACACACTCTGTTTTTTCAGAATAAATACGTTTCCTTTAGTGAATATGTTACGTTTATTGCTAACACAGTTGATGACTGCCTGTTCTTTGTCCCTCCATCCGCTGCCAATGAGTTGTTTCATCCAGATTGATACTACACCAGTAGGGACTCAAATGTTTCTAATATGAAATAAGTATCTCAAATTTGGAAGATTCCTGACATCAATAATAGAAATATTTTCCACTTTGTACCTAGTTTGTTTTAGAGTGGATTCATTTATTTCTTAACTTAATGTGTTCTTTTCCTGCTGAGGCTTGAGCAGAATTGATTGTGACTATTTACCTAGTCCATAATGTTTCCAAATGAGAAAAATAACTGACAGACAATCATGGATTACTCAAAAGTTAGAATCCTCTTAAGAAATTTGCAACTATCAAGTATTAATATAAAATTGAGCTATAGAATGAATATTTGCATATGTATATATATACACAATTACATTACATATAATTTTTGCATCCCTCTCATCTTTTCCTTCTATCTTTTCTCCTAATCTCTCAGATGATTGTACATCATTGTGAAACTTTACTGAGGCTTTCACATTTAGCAATTGATAATACATTAAAGCATTATTTAATCACAAATTTTATCTGTATTTCTCTAATATTTATTTTACAGCTTATTTTACAATAGATTGGCACTAAAGTATAATTAACTTGATTTCCATTTTTTCTATCTTTCCATCAAACGTTCAAAATGAACACAAAAATATGCAAGGAGATATTGTCACTTCAATCATTATGTTATTCTCTTTTGGTATGAGAAGAATGCAAGGGCATGCTGATACCCTTCTGTATAACCAAAAACACTTTATTTTTAAATGAGGTTGAATATCTGTCCAAAATTACCCTGATTACATAATATTAAGTTAGATATACATTTATTTCATAACTTATGCATAAAAACCTCCCAGGCAATGAAATTTATGTATATAAGGAAATTCTAAAAAAGTGACATGTCATAAACACATCTTAAATATATTAAACCTATATAAATTATCATTGAAATCCATTTTCTTTGCCAGAGGAAAATACAACCTAGATCTTACAAAATGAATTACAATCAAAGAAACAAACTTTATCATACTCACTCTTTGGTTAGTAAATTGGAGCATCTGTTGGTTATTTAAACATAGCAATATTAAAACTGCAATGTTGAAAGTGATATTTTTATAAAAGTACTTATAGCCTCACACTCATTGGCATGTTTGACTATGCAGAGAACCCCATGTGTTCCATATCCAACAAATTGGACTGAATTCCTGGGAAACTCTTTCCCATTGGTGGAAGAGATTAATTTTGAATCATCAGGGCAGAGAAGAATGTTTTTGTAATGTTAATAAAACTTTTCTTTTTCATTTGCAGAAAATGCAACCAAGTGAGAAAAACAAATGGTCCTTGGTGACCTAAAATCAGGAGTCATTAATTAATTTTCTGGGTAAAGTTTGGCAAAAACCCAAGTAACACAGGCTTCAGTGGGGACTGTGTCCTTGGAGACAGGAGGACGTTACAGCAGCATTTGGCCTTTGTCAAGGGGGACACTCTGTCATTGAAATTACATAGTTCAGGTTTTAAAATATGTCACCATTTAGTAAGGCATTTGGAAGACTGTAATTCTTTATCACATTAATTGTTTATTATTAGATAATTTAAATCAGAAAGCAAAAGGAAAACTTTATAAATTAGTTAAAGTTACTGTTTAGATGATAGACTTTATCCTTTCATATTTTTCTTTCACCAAATACACTAAACAATACATAAGAATTTGCAGCCATATCTTATAATTGGCTTTTATGGTTGCATGGCAATATGAATGTGCTTAATGCCCTTTATTTTTATACTTCAAAATGGTCAAAATGATAAATTTTATGTCATGTATATTTCACACAATAAAAGAACATACTTATCTATATTTAAATATATGTTCATTTATTATATAATATTAATTTGTTTTTACCAACTATTCAGTATTAATAATATTAGCTGTTTGTATATTTTGGCAATTTTAAACCAATGCCTGAAGTAAATATACAATGTTCTTTATTTTCCAGTTATCAACGCATTCTATCAAAAGCAGATATAATGGAGGGGCCAGGGGAGGGCCGTACAACACAGAGAAGACAGGTAGTGATTCTATAACATCTCACTGCAACTGATGGACAGTGACTGCAATGGGGTATGTGGTGGGGTCTTGATGATGGGTGGAGTCTAGTAACCATAACGTTGTACATGTAACTGTAAATTAATGATACCAAAATTTAAAAAAGCATTTTCATACAAATTTTTTGCATGTGCAAGAATAATTGGTAGAAGTGAAATTTCTAGATAAAAATGTGATTTCATTTATACAAATTTGATTATGTTTTACAATTATTTTATGTCAAATATTTGCCACCATAATTATGTTTTAGTGCACATTATTATTTTTATTTTGATGCCTAATTATGTCTTGTTTTTTCAAATATGTTATGTATGTATTTTAAGATTATAATGCTTTTAAAGGGTCAATATGGATTTCTGGCATGCAGTTCATGATTGTATATGGAAAAATGTTTTAAAATATTTTAACAGTGTTATTGAGATATAACTGACATACAGTTAACTACACATATTTGAAGTGCACAATTTGATGTTTTGACATATGTGTACTCCCCAAAAGTATCATCACGATGACATTAACAAACATGTTCATCGATCCCATAGTTTCCTTGTGTCCCATTTTGTCTGTCCTGCCTGCATATTCCCTCCCTGCTGTATCCTGACCAACCACTCATCTGTTCTCTGTCATAGAGATTAGATTGCATTTTCTATAATTTTATATGAATGGGATCATACAGTGTGCACTAACTTTTCACCTAGCTTATTTCACTTAGCATAATTTTTATTCATCCACATTATTGTGTATTTATAGTTCATCCCATTTATTTCTAAAAAATATTCCATTATGTGGAGTTTGCTTACTATTCACCTGCTCAGACATATTTTGTTATTTCAATTGTAAGGCGCTGAACAAATAAAGCTGCTATGAATATTCATGCAAAAATCTCTCTAATGACATATACTTTCATTTCTATTGTGTAAATACGTAGGAGTAGAATGACTGGGTCATATGGAAGGTGTATATTTAACTTTTTAAGAAACTACCAAATAGGTTTCCAAAGCAGTATTATGATTTTCCATCCCACCAGCAGTGTAGGAGTGTTTTAATGGTCCCCCTCCTTGGTGTGCTCAGTCTTTATTCTTTAATGCATTCTAGTAGTGCTGTCTCATTGTGATGTTATTTTTTGTATGCATAGTTGCTAATATTGTTGCACATCTTTTGGTGCATTTAGTTGCCATCTGCATATCTTCCTTGGTAAAGTGTCTGTTTAAGTCATTTGCCTCTGTTTTAATTGTTTTATGTGTTTTCTTTTCATTGAGTTTTGAGTTCTTCATGCAGTCTGGATCAAGTCTTTTATCAGATATGTGATTCACATGTATTTGCCTCTAGATTGTGGCTCGTTATATTCTTAATAATGACTTTTTAACAGCAGAATTTCTTAATTTTAATGAATGACATTTAATCAAGTTTTTAAATTACCATGCTTTAACTGTTTTATCTATAAAATCTTAAATAAAAATAATCTCATATGTTTTCTTCTCCAAGTGCTAGACTTTGTTACATATGGTCTGTGATTAATTTTGCCTTATTTTTATAAATTTATTAAATAGCACAAGATATGTAGCAAATTTCCTTTTTAAAAAATATGGCTCTCCATTCTACAAGGTCAGTTTGTTGAAAACACTAATCTTTCCCCAGTGTTTTTGCATTTGTATGAAAATATCAGTTCACCATAAATATAAGGGGTTACTTCTGAAATTTTAGTTCACTTTCACTGAACTATTTTGCTATGTATAGACCAATATCCCTCTCTTTTATTACTCAAGCTGTATATGTGTTAAAATAAAAAGGTAAATCATATAAACTTATTTTCTTTGATTATTCTAGTACTTTTGAATTTCCTTATGACTGTTATAATCAACTTGACCATATTTTGTTTATTTGATGTACAGTTGATATACAATCTTATACTGATTTCAAGTATATAACACTGTGCTTCAAGTTACCCATATTATTAAATCCTCACCCCAACTAGTGCTGTTACTACCTGTCAACACAGGAACATGTTACAGAAACATTGGCTATATTCTCCATGCTGTACCACCATCCCCGTGTCCAAATTGTTTTTGCCCTTTTATCCTCCTTATGTTTTCTATTCACCCAACCCAACCCCTCCCCCATGGTAACCACAGTCATTTCTCAATGTTTATGAGTCTACTGCTATTTTGTTCATTTTGTTTTGTTTTTATAGACCTAAAAGGAGAGAATTCATGTGGTATTTTTCTGTGCCTGGCTGACTTATTTCACTTAGCATAATATCTTCTGGGTCCATCCATGTTTTCACAAAAGCAGGATTTCTTTTTTTTATAGTGGATCACTTTTACATTGTTTATATGTCCCACATCTTCTTTATTCATTCATCTATTGATGGGCAGTTTGGTTGCTTCCATCTCTTGACTATTGTTAATAATGTGGCATAAACATAGGGGTGCATATATCTTTTTAAATTAGGGAATTCATTTTCTTCACGTGAATTACTAGAAGTGGAATTACTGAGTCATACAGTATTTCCGTTTTTATCTTTTTGAGAATCCTCCATACTGCTTTCCACAATGGCTGCACCAATTTGTATTACCACCAGTGGTGTAGGAGGGTTCCCTTTTCTCTACATCCTCACCAACACTTGTTATTTCCTGTCTTCTGGATAGTTGCCATTCTAATGTGTGGGAAGTGGTATCTCATTGGGGTTTTGGTTTGCAATTCCCTGATGATTATTGAAGTGGAGTATTTTTCTATGTGCTTATTGGTCATCTGCATTTTTTCTTTGGATAAACATCTGTGCAGGTGTTATACCCACTTTTTAATCAGGTTGTTTGTTTTTTGGTGTTTAGGTGTGATTTCTTTATATATTTTGGATTGTGACCCCTCATCAGATGAATTATTTACAAATATATTCTCCCATACTGTAAGTTACTTTTCTATTCTATTGATGTTGTCCTTATGTACAGGAGACTCAATTTGAAGTAGTCCCACTTGTTCATTTACTTTGTTTCCCTTGCCTGAGGAGATGTATCCAGGAAAAACTTGCTCATGCTTATGTTCAAGAGACTTTTGCCCATGTTTTCTTCTAAGAGTTTTATGGTTTCCTGTCTTACACTTAGGTGTTTCATTCATTTCAAGTATACTTTTGTGTATGTAGTTAGATAGTAAGTCAGTTTCATTCTCTTGAATGCAGCTGTCTAGTATCCTGCACAACAGTTATTAAAAGACTGTCTTTGCACCATTATATATTCATGGCTCGTTTATCATACATTAATTGACTTTACATTTGTGGGGCTTATATCTAGACTATCTATTCTGTTACATTGATTTGTGGGTCTGTTCTTAGGCAAGTAACATACTGTTTTGATTACTGTAGCTTTGTAGTATAGCTTGAAGTCAGGGACCATAATACCTCCAGCTTTGTTCTACTTTCTCAGGATTAATTTGTATATTCAGGGTCTTTTGTTTTTTCATATGAATTTCAGGATTATTTGCATGAGTTCATTGGAAAATATCAGTATTTTGATAGGGATTGCATTGGACCTGTGAATTGCTTTGGACAAGATCGTCATTTTGACAACATAAATTCTTCCGATCCATGAACATGGGATAGATTTCCATTTATTTGAAACTTTTTAAATTTCTCTCACCAGTGTCATAGTTTTTAGAGCACAGTTCTTTCACCTCCTTGATTAGGTTTATTCCTATGTGTTTTATTCTTTTTGCTACAATTGTAAATGGAATTATTTTCCTGATTTCTCTTTCTGCTAGTTCATTATTAGTATATATGAATGCAGCCGATGTGTGTGTATTAATTTTGTATCCTGCAACTTTGCTGAATCCATTTATTACATCCAATAGTTTTTTGGAGGAGTCTTTAGGGTTTTCTATATATAGGATCATGTCATCTGCAAATATTGACAGTTTTACTTCTTCCTTACAAATTTGGATGCCTTTTAACTCTTTATCATCTGATTGTTAAGACCCCCATTACCATATTGAATAAAAGTGAAAGAGAACATTCTTGTCTTATTTGTGAGCTTAGAGGAAAAGCTTTCAACTTTTTGCTATTGAGTATGATGTTAGCTGTGGGTTTCTCATGTATGGCCTTTGTTATATTGAGGTATGTTCATTCTATGCCCATTTTGTTGAGAGGGTTTATCATGAATGGATGTTGAATATTGTCAAATGGTTTTTCAACATTTACTGACATGATCATAAAGTTTTCATCACTTTTTTATGTTGCTAATATGGTGTATCACATTGATCAATTTATGAATATTGTACTATCCTTGCATACCTGGAATAAATCCTACTTAGTCATGATGAATGATCCTTTTGATGTATTTTTAAATTCAGTTTGCTAATATTTTGTTGAGGATTTTTGCATCTATCTTCAGGGATATTGGTCTATAATTTTCTTTTTTTGAGTGTCTTTGGTTGTTTTGGTATCAAGGTGATGCTGGCTTCATAGAATGACTTTGGAAGTATTCTCTCCTTTTCCACTCTTTGGAATACTTTCAGAACGATGGGTGTCAGCTCTTCCTTAAATGTTTGGTAGAATTCAGCTCTTAAGCCATCTGGTACTGGAGTTTTGTTTGTTGGGAGGTTTATCATTATCAATTCAATTTTTTACTGGTAATTGTCCTGTTCAGGTTTTCTGTTTCTTCCTGTCATTCATTAAGGTTGTACTTTTCTAGATATTTGTTAATTTCATCTAGATTGTCCCCTTTATTGGCATTAAAATTTTTTCGTTGAATTCTCTAATAATTCTTGTATTTCTGTGGTGTTAGTTGTGACCATTACCTTTTTGTTTTTTATTTTGTTTGTCTGCATGCTCTCTTTTTTATTCTTGATAAGTCTGGCTAGGGTTTTTGTTTATCTTCTCACAGAACCAGCCCTTTGTTTTGTTGATTTTTTGATTGTTTTATACTTCTCTGTTTTATTTATTTGTGCTCTGATCTTTATTATGTCCCTCCTTCTACTAATGTTGGATTTCATTTGTTCTTCTATTCTTAGTTTCTTTAACAGTGAGTTTACACTGTTTATTTGGGGTTGCTCTTCTTGATGTAGGCCTATATTGCTACATACTTCTCTCATAGAACTGCTTTTGTGGCATCCCACAAAGTTTGGATTGTTGAATTTTTTTTCCACTTGTCTCCATAAATTGCTTGATTTCTATTTTGATTTGTTCATTGTTTCATTAATTACTTAGAAGCATGTTCTTGAACCTCCATGTTTTTGTAGGGTATTTCTATTTTCTTCATGCAATTTACTTCCACATTAATAGCATTGTAGTCTGACACAATTTCAATTTTTTAATTGATTCAGTGTCTTTTTGTGGGCTAGTATGTGATTTATTCTGGAGAACGTTCCATGTACATTGGAGAAAACATCTGACCTGCTGCCTTTGGATGGAATATACTCTAAACAGCTGTGAAGTCCATTTGACCTAAAGTGTTGTTCAGTGACTCTGTTTCCTTATATTTTCTGTGTTGTTGATCTGTCCACTGATATAAATGGTGTGTTAAACTACCCTAATAAGAATGAATTGTTGTATATTTCCCACTTTAATTCTACTGGTATTTGTTTTACATATTTAGGCCTTCCACTATTGGCTGCATAGTATTTATAATGGTTATATCCTCTTGTTGGACTGACCCATTTATCATTACGTAATATCCTTCTTTATCTCTTGTTACTTAGTTGTTTGAAGTCCAGTTTGTCTGATATAAGTACTGCTTTTTCTGCCTATTATTTGCATGAAACATTTTTTCCATCCTTCACTTTCAGTCTGTGTATGTCTTTGTTCTGAAATAAGTCTCTTGTAACAGCATATAGGTGGGTCTTGTTTTTTATCCATTCTGCCACACTATGCCTTTTGATTGATGCATTCAGTCTATTTACATTTGAGGTATTATTAATAGGTACATACTCACTGCCATTTTATTAATAGTTTTCTGGTTGTTTGTGTAGTTCCTTTCTGATCCTTTCTTCCTCTCTTATACTCTTCTCTTATTATTTGATGGTTTTCTTTAGTTTTGTGATTTCTTTTTTCTTTTTAACTTTTTGTGTATCTATGATTGGCTTAGGATTGAGGTTGCCATAAATTTAGTAGTTTCCTAAATATATTATTAAGTCAATGATCACTCCATTTCAACAACAATCTAAGAGTATTCTTTTTCTCCACCACATTTTATGTGTTAGGTATTATATCCACATTTTTGTGTATCCCTTGAATGATTTTGTGTATAGTTGATTTTACTACTTTCATTTACTTTTGTTTTGTTATTAATTTCATACTTGCCTGATAAGTAATTTGTCTATGACCTTTACTATGGGTTATTTAAAAATACTTAGGCTGATGTCTCATATCCTCCAAAACTGGGAGGGGGAACTATGACTCCTCAAGCTGTACATGTGTCCCTTTTCTCCTAAAGAGGAGTCAGTTAGTGCTCCTATATTTTAAATTTTTTTTCAAAGCAAGAAATTAATACTTTAGAACTGTTAAACAGGCAAGTAAAGTTATTAAAATATAATGTTCTGTGGGCTTAAAAAGAAAACCTCAGGAAAATAAGGTGAAAAAAGATAAGGGACTGTTCAGATTAACAGAGCTAAGCAGAAGTGAGAACTAAATACAGTGTGCAACCCTAAATTATACTAGAACTAGATGAAATAAAAAGATACAAAAATAATTCCTTGGACAATTTATAAAATTTTAATATTGGTTAGGGAATAGGTAATGTATCAAAGTCATATTTTCTGATTTTGATAATTATACTTTAGTTATATAACATAATGATCCTATCAGGAAGCTTACATGACGTAGTAGGTAGTTAGGGGTAGAGGCCAAAGTCCAACTTCTTTTTAAATGGTTCAGAAAAACATATATATATACATATGTTTTATTTATCATATTATTATTTATATGTAAAATACTAAAATTTGTATTTATAAAAGTATAAACGAGAAAAATGGAGAAAGAATGATAAAATAAATCATGCAAAACATAAATGATTGTGACTTTAGAAAAAGTATCATATCAAATACTATTTTTGAAGTATTTCCTCAAGTCTAAAATCACAAAAATGTTACAAAAAAGGAAGCTTAGACCTAGGCAACCATCCTCACAATATAAAATGACCCACTGTTGAGGACTTGCCTTATATAAGAAGTCATGATGGACTAGGGACTGTATGGAAATCCCCAGGTCATTCCTTCACTTGTGAGTAGTTGACTGAGGAGTGGCTGATAGCTATTCAAAACCCTTTTGATTAGCTCATTAAGAGGGTCAGAATTTCATAGTCATACACAAAAGTTTGAATACTACAGTTTGTGAAGCCCCAGTAGTATTTTATTGAGAAGCTTGGATGTTGTGCAATACATGGGAATGTTTTATTGGTGCTCAGACATTTTTATATCTAGGAAACAATGTCTTGATTTCCAATCAGCAATAATATGATCTTATGTTGACTGAAGTTTTCACTTGTTATTATTTTTCTGTTTATAATGTGAAACTAACTGATATTAAATTCATTTTTATTAATTAGTTCCATCTTGGCTTTTGGGTAATGTAAAGAGCACATAGTGATAATAATGGCATGTAATAATAATATTGCAATATTCTTTACCAAGATTTCCAGGTACAAGTCATACAGACGCATTTCAAAAAAGTGTGCTTCCTTTATATTTCCATTGCTAAAGTAGCATTGCTATCTCAGAAAGCAGAAAGGAATATATATGATCATCTCTCTAGTTTTTATGTATTTAATATCATCACCAGGTAATTTCCAAATATTAGGAACTGCATCTATGTGTGCTGTCATTAAAACAAATGTGGTCCATGAGTTCATAGCAGCATTGTTTATAATAGCCAAAAAGTGGAAACAACCTAAATGTCCATCAACTGAGGAATGGATAAACAAAATGTGATAAACTGATACAATGGAGTATTATTCTTCCTTAAAGGAAGGACATACCAATAGATTCTACAACATAGATGAACCTTGAACACATTATGCTAAGTGAAAGAAGCCAGACACAAAAGGCCATATATATCACGTGATTCAATTTATATGAAAGGTCTAGAATAGGCAAATCTGAGAGACAGAAAACACATTAATGGTTGCCAGGATCTGGGGGTAGGGAGAACAAGAGGGTCACTGAATAAAAGATATGGAGCATCTTTCTGATGATGATGAAAAGGTTGTGAAATGATACAATGGCATAATTGTACACTTTGTGAAGGTACTAATAGGCACTGCACTGTATGCTGGAAAATGGTTAAATGTGAATTTTAAGTTTTGCAAATTTATCTCAATAAAGATATAGTTTTTGAAGGGAATACAAAAAAAATCACAGGTTGGATTGGAAGATTTAATGCCTTTCAGAACCTGAGTCTTCACTTCATGACTGTCTGCCCACTTTGGGGAAAATCCTTGTCTAGCTAGAGGGAAGACTGAAGGGTGAGATGAGATGATAGAATGTGTTAACTAACAAGAATAATGCTGATTGCATAGCTGGTGTACTTGGTGATAGTGCTTTTCATTTTAAAAGAATCACAGGGAATCAAAGGCAAAGAGGTCTTATGTCCCAGTCACTGTGTCACCTACTATTCAAGGAACACAGTCTGCAAGGTATAGAACTGAGAAAATCGAATGCTAACAATTAAGTAACTGATTTCCTACTCAACTATGACAAGCAAGCCACAGAGCAGCCAGTATTGAGGTTAGCAGAGAGAAAGTGATGGATTAACAAGGATGATATAGGCCAAAATAGAATTAAGTACAATATTAGTAGGTAAAACAACAAGGTAAAATAGTTCTAGTAAAGATGTATTAAGTTTTAGTTTTTTAAATATGGCTCCATACCAACAGCCAATGCACAGTCATTTAAAAGAGATTTTGTTAACACATTTATTTTCAATAAAAAGTTTAATTGGAGGAGGGATGTTTATGTTGTAAGTAAAATACTAGATAAAGGATTTCTCAAATTAATTTTTACAATTTCCATAGCTGTTTAAAGACAACGATCTTAATAGCAAGTGTAAGATCTTGGATTTTAAAGAAATTTCAAATTTTTATCAGTGATGTAAAAATTTCAGAGAAGTGTAAGGAATATCTTATAAACAGTCTACCTCTTGACCATATTATTTTCATTTTATTGTTGTCCTAATTTGAGAACACATATTTTTCCTGTTCATTAGGCATTTTACCTGCTAGTTTTCACACTTAGATTTCCTAACTCCATCATTCCTTCTAGGCTTGTTAGTACACTGAGTATAAGAAAGTATTTCTCATATTTTTCCTCTACCAGATCAGAAGTTAAAGGAAATTTCCATTATGAAAATTCAATAGTAATCTTTGTTCAATAAATTTGAACTAAGAAAAGTTGCCTTAAAATCTAGTCATAGGAGTCAACCTTCATTATATCATGTTACAGATGAGTAAGTGTGGAAAAGTCAATATTTGAGAATGGTCAATTTTCCCTCATGATTCAAAATGGTTTCTATGCAATGTCACCTTCACAGACTTGCCTTACCACAGTGCATTCTTTATGTGGAAAGAAAGGATTAGAGTAACAACCACTAATATATGGGATTTCAAAAAACTGCAATTTTTTCCATGCATGACAAATCGAAGCAAAGTGGTTATTGACAAACAAGGAAGAATGATGCAGTTAGAAAATCTCAATAGATGTGAAAACTAGTGGGTAAAATGTCCAATAAAGAACAGGATATATACATATTTTTAAACTATTACTTAACTATAAAATGAAAATAATTGGGGTGTGAGGTAGAAGACACGTCCTTAATGAAGTGATTAAACTTAGCTTTACACCTAAAATAATGGCTAAATGTACAGTTAATAAATTGATGAAAACAAAATTAAAATATATTTACTTGAAACTAAATAAGGCAAGAAAGGGGAAAAAATGAACATAAAACTATTGAGATAAATTAAAATTATGGGAGGACAGGCCAAATAGTGAAATATAGCAGTAAACGTGACATTTGTAAGATGCAGAATAGGACTTTCCAGTGCTCATTCCCTCACTGAGACATAAATTTGTACAACTATCCATGCACTAAAATACCATCCCAATAGCTAAGGGATCTGGGTGAGATTACAGCACCTGGGAGCAAAAATAAGAGCAGATGCATGGAAGAGTAGGAAGGACAATCTCACAGGACCCATGTCACCCTTCCCTAAGCCCAGGTAGTGCCATATGGAGACAGAAACCATTTCTGTGGGGAAAGGACAGAGGAGTGAACAACCAACTTACTTTCCCATGAACCCCAGCAGCAGGCTAACCCCATAGCCAGGCTCCTGTGGCTCAGCCTGCAGGCTCCTCACTTCAGCACCCAGCCAGACCCTGTAGCCCTAAGCTCCAGATCTTCGCTCTGTCCCCAGGCCCCAAGAAGACCCCTGCAGGCTCAGCTTACAGGCCCACCCAAGCAGCAGGCCAGAACTATGACCCAGGATCCTGGACTAACACCACAGTCCCAGATGAGCCCTGCCCCCATGGACACAGGTGGCACACCATCCTAAGGGACCCCAGCAGCAGGCTGGCCCCACAGTTTCATGAACAGGCCCATTCCGATGACTGAGATTCATGCCCACCCTATCACCAGGTCAGCCCCTATGCAGCAGTCTCACCCACTGCTGAACCAGTTGAAAAGTCAGCCCTCCTCCAGACTCCAGCACAAGTCCACTTGTGGACCCAGATGTGAGCCCAGAACCTCTGGGTGGGCTGACTGGTGAAGGGCTTTCCCAGTCCATTTCTGCATAGACAGGAAGCAGCACTTGCTTCTTCAACTGTACAGATGCCAATGCAGAACACAAGGATAATAAGAAATCAGGCTAAACATCACAAAAGAAAGAAAAAAGAAAGCTTTAGTAAATGACCCCAAATAATGGAGCTACTCAGTATTAATGGCTTTCTTTTCTCAAACTTGAATACTTCCACTAGTACACATATTTTACCTCCAGTTTAGTAGAATGCTGCTTTACACCCTTGAGTGAAATTTCAGTGTTTCATTAATTACTAATTATCGTTATTTTTCATTTATTTGTGCATATAACACTTAAAATTTTACATGTAAAAAAGATATCTTTCTCATGGAATCGTTAAATGCTTGTTTCACCTGCTGGTTCCTTAAAGTAGAAATAAATGGATTCAGCATAGGAGCTACAGAGGTATTGAGCATAGCTATCCCTTTTGCCAATGCAACCCCTTCCGTTGCTGATGTTTTCACATATATGAAGATGCAGCTTCCATAAGAGATAGAGACAACATCATGTGGGAGGAACAGGCTGAGAAAGCCTTTTTTTTTGTTGGGCGGAGGGGATTTTCAGAAAAGTATTCAGAATGTAAGAGTAGTAGAGAATTACTAACATCAAAGTGGACATAAGCGTAAGCACAGCTAAAACAAAGCTCATGAACTGGAGAGTACTGGTGTCTGTGCAAGAGATCTGCAGTAGAGGAGCAGAATCACAGGTGAAGTGGTCAGTTATATTTGAGTCACAGAAATCCAGCTGCAGACCCATGGTCAGAGGAGGGAAGGTCACCAAGAAGCCAGCCAGCCAAGAACCGACTACAAGCTGGTGGCAGATCTTGTTACTCATGATGGTGGTATAATGTAGAGGTTTGCAGATGGCCACATAGCGATCATAGGACATAGAGGCCAGAAGGAAAAGCTCCGTCGAACCAGGAGGATCAAGGAAACCAGCTGAGCTGCACAGGCGTTGCAGGAAATAGATTGGTCTCCGGTTAGGATGCTGATCAAAAATCTAGGGTTACAGACAGAAGTGAATGAAATTTCCAGAAGGAGAAATTCCTGAGGAAGAAATACATGGGGGTCTTCAGGTGGGAATCCAGCAGGGTGAGAACAATGATAGTGACATTTCCAGTAACACTCAGGACATATGTGAGAAATAAAAAGAGAAAAACCACAATCTGCACTTCTGGATTATTGGTCAGACCCAGGAGGATGAAATTGGTTACTGATGTGCTTTTTCTCATTTCTGGTGGTTGATTTTTTGACAGACTTTCCTGGCAAAATCAAGGTAAATAACAATAAATTATTTAGACAAACATAAATATCTGCACCTCCTTTTTCAAGTAATGATTGTATTTCATAAGAACTACCTTGTACACTATTAAAAATATCCTTCTGTATATACACTCGCCACTTACCACAATTTTTTATGCCTCTTACAGGTGTATCTTCTATATTTAATGAGCATCTTATTACTTTGAATAATGTCCTTTGATTTCTTGGTACAAATTTGCCTCTGTTTCTTATGATTACTACTCCGGAAATACAGTGATTGAACATGAATTATTCCCATGCTCCAAGGTTTAGCTAAAATTAATAAAAGACATTATGCTCTTCTTAAGTAATTTTTCCTGCATTAAAATTTCTAGCAATACCAGCCTCGCAGGGTGCTGAGTCCTCCCAGGTGTGGCTGCACGCTGTGCACTTTCCTGTGTGCTACAATTTCTCTTTTAGGAATCGTTGTATTAGCTGTGTTTTCATAGATTTATATAGTTTTGGGAGGAGATTTCTGCCGCCCTGCTCACACCGCCATCTTCCCGGAAGTTCTCTAGACTTTCAGGTAGTAGGGAAGTTAACCTTGAACCTTTGATAACCACGAAACTGAAGCCTGTTATGCCAATAAGTACATACCTACCAAAAATCACCCTAAATGTAAATGGACTGAATGCACAAGTCAAAAGACATAGAGTCATTGAATGGATAAAAACACAAGAACCATCTATATGCTGCCTTCAAGAGACTCACTTTAAACCCAAAGACATACACAGACTAAAAGTAAAGGGGTGGAAACAAATATTTCATGCAAACAACAAGGAGAAAAAAGCAGGTATTGCAGTACTTGTATCAGACAAAATAGACTTCAAAAAGAAGAAAGAAGCAAGAAATAAAGAAGGACATTACATAATGATAAAGGGGTGAGTCCAACAAGAAGATATAACCATTATAAATATATATGCACCCAACACAGGAGCACCAGCATATGAGAAACAAATACTAACAGAATTAAAGGAGGAAATAAAGAGCAATGCATTCATTTTAGGAGACTTCAACACACCACTCACTCCAAAGGACAGATCAACCAGACAGAAAATAAGTAAAGACACAGAGGCACTGAACAACACACTAGAACAGATGGACCTAACTGATATCTACAGAACTCTACACCCAAAAGCAGCAGGATACACATTTTTCTCAGGTGCACATGGAACATTTTCCAGAAGAGACCACATACTAGGCCACAAAATGAACCTCACTAAAGTCAAAAATATTGAAATTCCACAAACCAACTTCTCAGATCACAAAGGTATAAAACTAGAAATAAATTTTGAAAGGAATCAAAAAAGCTCACAAATACATGGAGACTTAACTACATTCTCCTAAATAATCAATGGGTAAATGACCAAATCAAAACAGAAATGAAAGAATATATGAAGACTAATGACAACAACAACACAAAGAAACAACTTCTGTGGGATGCAGCAAAGGCAGTTCTAAGAGAAAAGTATATTGCAATCCAGGCCTATTTAAAGAAGGAAGAACATTCCCAAATGAATAGTCTAAAAACACAATTACTGAAATTGGAAAAAGAAGAACAAATGAGGCCCAAAGTCACCAGAAGGAGGGATATAATAAAGATCAGATAAGAAATGAATAAAACTGAGAAGAATAAAACAATAGAAAAAATCAATGAAACCAAGAGCTGGTTCTTTGAAAAAATAAACAAAATAGATAAACCCCTAGCCAGACTCATTAAGAGAAAAACAGAATCTACACACATAAACAAAATCAGAAATGAAAAAGGAAAAATAACAACAGACCCCAGAGAAATACAAAGAATTATAAGAGAATATTAGGAGAATCTATATGCTAACAAGCTGGAAAACAAAGAAGAAATGGAAGACTTCTTAGAAAAATACAACCTTCCAAGACTGACAAAGCAAGACACAGAAAAACTAAACAGACCAATCACCAGCAATGAAATTGAAACAGTAACCAAAAAACTAATCAAGAACAAAACGCCCGGACCAGATGGATTCACGTCTGAATGCTACCAGACATATAGAGAAGAAATAACACCAATTCTCCTTAAAGTTTTTCAAAAAATAGAAGAGGAGGGACTACTTCCAAAATGATTCTATGAACCAGCATCACTCTAAAACCAAAACCGGGCAAAGACCTCACCAAAAAAGAAAATTACAGACAAATAACCCTGATGAATGTAGATGCAAAAATACTCAACAAAATATTAGCAAACCGAATTCAAAAATACATCAAGAGGATCATACAAAATAATCAAGTGGGATTCATCCCATTGATGCAAGGATGGTACAACGTTCGAAAATCCATCAACATCATCCACCACATCAACAAAAAGAACAAAAACCACATGATCATCTCCATGGATGCTGAAAAAGCATTTGACAAAATTCAGCATCCATTCCTGATTAAAACTCTCAACAAAATGGGTATAGATGGCAAGTACCTCAACACCATAAAGGCCATATATGACAAACCTACAGCTAACATCATACTTAACAGCGAGATGCTGAAAGCTTTTCATCTAAGATCGGGAACAAGACAGGGATGCCCACTCTCTCCACTGTTATTCAGCATTGTACTGGAGGTCCTACCCATGGCAATCAGACAAAACAAAGACATACAAGGCATCCAGATTGGAAAAGAAGAAGTCAAATTGCCACTATTTGCAGATGACATGATATTGTACATAAAAAAAGACTCCACTCCAAAACTACTAGAACTAATATCTGAATTCAGAAAGTTGCAGGATACAAAATTAACACACAGAAATCTGTTGTTTTCCTATACACTAATGATGAACTAACAGAGAAATCAGAAAAACAATTCCGTTCACAAATGCATCAAAAAGAATAAAATACCTAGGAATAAACCTAACAAAGGAAGTGAAAGACCTGTACTCTGAAAACTACAAGACACTCCTACAAGAAATCAAAGAGGATACTAACAAATGGAAATGCATCCCATACTCTTGGCTAGGAAGAATAAATATTGTCAAAATGGCTATACTACCTAAAGCAATCTACAGATTCAATGCAATCCCTATCAAACTACCAACAGCTTTCTTCAATGAACTGGAACAAATAATTCTAAAATTCATATGGCACCACAAAAGACCTCGAATAGCCAAAGCAATCCTGTGAAGGAGGAATAAAACAGGGGGAATTACGATCCCTGACGTCAAGCTCTAATACAAAGCCACAGTAATCAAGGAAATTTGGTATTGGCACAAAAAAAGACCCACAGACCAGTGAAACAGGATAAAAAATCCAAACATTAACCCAAACATTATACAGTCAATTAATATTTGATAAAGGAGCCTTGGATATACAATGGGGGGATGACGGCCTCTTCAGCAGCTGGTGTTGGAAAAACTGGACAGCTACATGTAAGAGAATGAAACTGGACTGCAGTCTAACTCCATGCACAAATGAAAACTCAAGATGGATCAAAGACCTGAATGTAAGTCATGAAACTATAAATCTCTTATAAAAAATATAGGCAAAAATCTCTTGGACATAAACATGAGCGACTTTTTCATGAACATACCTCCCCGGGCAGGGGAAACAAAAGCAAAAATGAACAAGTGGGACTATATCAAGCTGAAAAGCTTCTGTACAGCAAAGGGCAGCATCAGTAAAACAAAAAGACAGCCTACAGTGTGGGAGAATATATTCATAAATGACGTTTCCGAAAAGGGGTTGACATCCAAAATATATAAACACTCATGCACTTTAACAAACAAAAATCAAATAATCCAATTAAGAAATGGGCAGAGGACATGAATAGACACTTCTCTAAAGAAGAAATTCAGATGGCCAACAGGCACATGAAAAGATGCTCCACATCGCTAATCACCAGAGAAATGCAGATTAAAACCACAATGAGATATCACCTCACCCCAGTGACGATGGCCAAAATCCAAAACACAAACAAGTGTTGGCAAGGATGTGGAAAAAAGGGGACCCTCCTACACTGCTAGTTTGACTGCAACTTAGTTCAACTATTGTGGAAAGCGGTATGGTGGTTCCTCTAAAAACTCAAAATAGAAATACCATTTGACCCAGGAATTCACTCCTAGGAATTTACCCTACGAATGCAAGCAGCCCAGTTTGAAAAAGACAGATGTACCCCTATGTTTATCGCAGCACTATTTACAATAGCCAAGAAATGAAAGCCACCTAAGTGTCCATCAGTAGATGAATGGATAAAGAAGATATGGTACATACACACAATGGAATATTATTCAGCCATTAGAAGAAAACAAATCCTACCATTTGCAACAACATGGATGGAGCTAGAGTGTAGTGAAATAAGCCAAGCTGAAAAAGACAAGTACCAAATTATTTCACTCATATGTGGAGTATAAGAATTAAGAAAAAAAAAACTGAACAAACAAAACAGCAGGAGACTCACAGAACCCAAGAAAGAACTAATACTTACCAAAGGGAAAGGGACTGCGGAGGATGGGTGGGAAGGGAGGGGCAAGGGGGAAGAAGGGACATTACGATTAGCAGATATAATGTTCTGGGGGCACGGGGAGGGCTGTACAACCCAGAGAGGACAAGTAGTGACTCTATGGCATCTCACTACGCTGATGGACAGTGACTGCAATGCGGTTTGGGGGGGGGAACCTGATGAAGTGTGTAGTGTAATCACCATAATATTACTCATTTAATTGTAGATTAATGATATCAAAATAAACTAAAAAATAAAAATAAAAATAAAATTTCTAGCAATCGTGAAATCAGTGACCAACCCAAGCCTCATTCACATTTTCTCATGAAGAGTCTAATTGTTCATTTTCGGAAGTAGTCACTTCCGAATAATAACTACACCATTAGCTTATCTAATGCCCTTTAATTTGTAAAAACTAAGAAACCAAGTGATTCTGACATTGTACAATGAAATTTATTTGTGAAATTAATGATTTTTATAATGACATCATATGTATTCAATTCCCTATAATTGGAGCTTCTGAACCCTTATCTTCACTCTTGATTTCCTAAACAAAGATGTCTTTTTGATGAGTTAAATTGACTTAGTGATTTCAATTTATTGTTTTCAAATTCCTAATAAAGTAATTTTTGAAAATCTAAGTAATAGCTGAGCGTCACAAAACATGTTGACAAAATAGGTTAATGAAGTTCAGAAGTACCCTCATACAGAATTTAGATATGAAACATACAAACTCTTTACACATGCTATTTAGAGCTCTGACGGACACCCACCCTAGGAATATGTCTCAGGTCTTCCTAGAGTTTAAGTGTACCCATATTAGGATCGTAAGTTCCTCATATCTCGGTTAATGGGTAGAAATCACAATTTATAATATTTTCACTTTTCACTTTATTGATTTAGCTATTGGATATATAGAATATAGAGAGAATACATATAGAATATATAGGGAGACTATATTGAATAGAAAGAGAGAAAGAGAAAAGAAGAGAGCAGGTCAGCAGAGGGTAGTATCAATGCTGTACGATGAATTGAAGTTGAAGCATCAGATAAAAATAAACTGAGAGTACTTACATATTTTCAGAGGATTGATGATTAGTGTTTAATATTGAATGCAAATTAATGTGCCCAATTGTCTTAAAAGGCAAGCAGTGGGCCAGTTCTTCATGGAAGAATAATTGTTTTATCCTCTCTTCCCACAAAGCTTCCTTCATAAAAGCCTCAATATTTCATCTCATCACATGTAATGGAAGAGTTTCCTTCTGTTTTTCTCACCCTCCTAATTGGGAATCATGAAATATTTTACATGCCATCCAAGCCCAAATCTTCAGATAAAAGTTATAAAAGGAAAACAATCTACAATTATTTTTTGAGTAGCTTTCAGATCATTTCATAGATGGCCATTTGTATTGTTTCCTTAGATTTAGTAAGCACATCACCTTTAGTGTGTTTTGCTATAGAAATATCTTTAGCTTAAGAAATATTCTTTGAGAAGCATTCTTAATGACTTTTGGGAAAATAGTAATTGGGCACTCATGAATCATGCACAAGCTCAACTTTGGTGAGTATATTTTAACTGGTTTATTATGGGACCAGTGTCCCAGTATCCCAGGAGACATTTGAGGAAATTATACCACAGGGTGATAGCCAGGTATTTGGGATGGGGTAAGCTTAGCAAAAATAAACCAACATTTTCTGTGTTCATATTCCTATGACCCTCATATCTTTTTTTTTTACCCATTTATTTAACTTTCACTTATTGGACATTTTTTTTTGAAGGGTGTAAAACCGCAATTTTATTTAAATGAGATTATGAGGAGACGTGGTTTGGGTGGTTTGTTTTTTTTTTGAGAGGCCACCTCTCACATTTATTGATCAAATGGTTGCTAACAACAATAGCATTCTGCATAGGGAACCGAATACACTATCATTAATCAACTCCAAGTATAATTCTCAATAGTCTCCAATCTTTTGGAGCATAATGAACAAGTTCCAATACAGTGAACCAGCTCCCACAAGGTGAACAATGCAAGGAACATAGTGAACAAGTTCTCACAAGGTGAACAATGCAGAGGCAGTCATATCAGAGAAACTAATTCAGTTACTATAATCAATCAACTATGATTATTCATATGATTTTTATACTTAAATTATAAGTGAATCCCCTATTTCCCCTTTTGTTTTAATTGACGCAAATTCATATGCATGTATTTGTGGAAGGTACCATAATAATGATTAGCTGGGCTCGGCCTGTGACATAGCTTGTCACAGACAATGTCTCTCTCAACTGGAGGGGAGAGGTTCTATGCCTCACCTCAGATGCCACCCACATTGCTCACCTGAGGTCCCTTGCGACTATGCCTGGCTTAGGTTGTTCCTCCCATGAGGAATCTTACCCGCCTCTGTCTAACCAGGCATCTCTTATGACCAAACAGGGAGATAAAATACAAAAGAGAGGACAGCCAGCAGCTATAATTCTGGATAAAATCACAATATACATGATTATTTTCTTGCAGCAAATGCAGATGGGGAATGAGTATATGATTTCACAAAGCTGTTTAAAAGGAATAACTTGTTTCTTGAAGTTAATTCTTGAAAAATAGCATATGCTTGTATAGGCTTTAAAAGACCAACAACTGCCTTCTGCACACACACTAGGAGAACAGGAATACAAATGCATAACAGTATTAGACCTACAATTATAGGCCATATCCAATGAAACAAAGAAAACCAATTTAATAATCCAGACATTTGTGAAAACTTATCAATAACATGGTGAATGTTGTTTATTTGATCTTGAATAGTATGCGAAAAATCAGACAAATTAAAACAACACATCACTGGAAATTGTTCACATCCTATATGTTCTTTTTTTTAAATCTCATTCTTTTATTAAGCTTCTCCTAAGTATTCTTTTTTTATAATTTATTTTGGATAATTAATCTACTATTACATGTGCAGTATTATGATTATTAAACGACCCCTTCATCAAGTATGCCCCACCAACCCCATTACAGTCACTGTCTATCAGCGTAGTGAGATGCTATAGAGTCACTACTTGTCTTCTCTGAGCTGTACATCCCACCCCATGCCCCCCCAACATTATATGTGCTAATCATAATGCCCCTTTTTCCCTCTTATCCCTACCTTCCCACCCATCTTCCCCAGTCCCTTTCCCTTTGGTAACTATTAGTCCGTTATGGGGTTCTGTGAGTCTGCTGCTGTTTTGTTCCTTCAGTTTTTATCTTTGTTCTTATACTCCACATATGAGTGAAATCATTTGATACTTGTCTTTTTCGGCTTGGCTTATTTCACTGAGCATAATACACTCTAGCTCCATCCATGTTGTTGCAAATGGTAGGATTTGTTTTCTTCTTATGGCTGAATAATATTCCATTGTGTATATGTACCACATCTTCTTTATCCATTCATCTACTGATGGACACTTAGGTTGCTTCCATTTCTTGGCTATTGTAAATAGTGCTGCGATAAACATAGGGGTGCATCTGTCTTTTTCAAACTTGGCTGCTGTATTCTTAGGGTAAATTCCTAGGAGTCGAATTCCTGGGTCAAACGGTATTTCTATTTTGAGTTTTTTGAGGAACCTCCATACTGCTTTCCACAATGGTTGAACTAATTTACATTCCCACTAGCACTGTAGGAGGGTACCATTTTCTCCACATCCTCACAAACATTTGTTGTTGTTTGTGTTTTGGATGTTGGCTATCCTCACTGGTGTGAGGTAATATCTCATGGTGGTTTTAATCTGCATTTCTCCGATGATTAGCGATGTGGAGCATATTTCCATGTGCCTTCTGGCCATGTGAATTTCTTCTTTAGAGAAGTGTCTATTCATGTCCTCTGCCCATTTCTTTTTTCTTTTTTTTTTTTTAGTGGCAATAAAGTTTTATTGTAACACAGCCATGGTCTTTGGTTTACACATTATCTACAACTGCTTTGACACTATAATAGCACAACAAAATAATTGCAACAGAGACTGTGTGGCCTTTGACAGGAAAACAAACTACCCCTGGTGGAGGAACAGTTGTTTTTGTCTTTGGTCATCTCAGATCAAAAGACTTTTACAAAAGAAAAGACATATGAAGTGAGAATACAAATGCTTTATTGATTTAATAAACAAAAATTACCCTATTAAATTGCTTTGAAATTTCTAAACACTCTTAATCTCTGTATGTCCCTCACCACGGTTGGGAAACAGTTCACCAAAGGGCCCTGACCCCATGGACCCCACTTGGGGAAGCACTGGTGGACCCTGTACTGAGGAAAGACAAAGGCCCTTAAATGGTTTCATCATTAGCAGCATGTTTTAGTCTTTGACTCAGGGTGAGCAAATAGATTGTCTCCTTTCTTCCTACCGTTTATGACCCACAGAGGGAGGATGGACTCACACTTCCCCACAACTGCTTTTCAGTTGCAAGAGAGGCTCTGAAATGCCCTCCCAGAAAAGCCACAATCAGATGCCAGCCAGCTATAGCTCTTTTGTTCTGCCTTGCTCTAAAGGAAGTGAAGTGGTAGCTTGCTCTGTCAAATTTCTCACTCCAGTAATGACTTTGCACTTTATCTCTATGTTTTTTTAATAAGTTTATTTTAATATCATCAATCTACAATTAAATGAGTAATATTATGGTGATTACACTACCCTCTTCATCAGATCCCCGCCCCAACCCGATTACAGTCACTGTCCATAAGCATAGTGAGATGCCAAAGAGTCACTAATTGTCCTCTCTGGGTTGTACAGCGCTCCCCCTGCCCCCCCAACATCACATCTGCTAATTGTAATGTCCCTTCTTCCCCCTTGCCCCTCCCTTCCCACCCATCCTCCCCAGTCCCTTTCCCTTTTTTAATTATTAGTCTTTTCTTGGGTTCTGTGAATTTCCTGCTGTTTTGTTCCTTCAGTTTTTTTTTTCCTTAGTTCTTATACTCCAAATATGAGTGAAATCATTTGGTACTTGTCTTTTTCAGCTTGGCTTATTTCACTGAGCATAATACCCTCTAGCACCATCCATGTTGTTGCAAGTGGTAGGATTTGTTTTCTTCTTGTGGCTGAATAATATTCCATTATGTATATGTACCACCTCTTCTTTATCCATTCATGTAATGATAGACACTTAGGTTGCTTCCATTTCTTGACTATTGTAAATAGTACTGCGATAAACATAGGGGTACATCTGTCTTTTTCAAACTGGGCTGCTGTATTCTTAGGGTAAATTCCTAGGAGTGGAATTCCTGGGTCAAATGGTATTTCTATTTTGAGTTTTTTGAGGAACCTCCATACTGCTTTCCACAATGGTTGAACTAATTTGCAGTCCCACCAGCAGTGTAGGAGGGTACCCTTTTCTCCACATCCTCACAAACATTTGTTGTTGTTTATGTTTGGGATGTTGGCTATCCTCACAGGTGTGAGGTGATACCTCATTGTGGTTTTAATCTGCATTTCTCCGATGATTAGCGATGTGGAGCATCTTTTCATGTGCCTGTTGGCCATGTGAATTTCTTCTTTAGAGAAGTGTCTATTCATGTCCTCTGGCATTTCTTAATTGGATTATTTGCTTTTTGTTTGTTAAGGTGCATGAGTTCTTTATATATTTTGTATGTCAACCCCTTATCGGATACGTCATTTATGAATATATTCTCCTATACTGTAGGGTATCTTTTTGTTCTACTGATGGTGTCCTTTGCTGTACAGAAGCTTTTCAGCTTGATATGGTCCCACTTGTTCATTTTTGCTTTTGTTTCCCTTGGCCAGGGAGATATGTTCATGAAGAAGTTGCTCATGTTTATGTCCAAGAGATTTTTGCCTGTGTCTTTTTTCTAAGAGTTTTATGATTTCATAACTTACATTCAGGTCTTTGATCCACCTTGAGGTTTACTTTGTGCATAGGGTTAGACAATAGTCCAGTTTCATTCTCTTACATGTAGCTGTCCAGTTTTTCCAACACCAGCTGCTGAAGAGGCTGTCATTTCATGATTGTATATCCAAGGCTCCCTAAACAAATATTAATTGACTGTATGTGCTTGGGGTGATGCTTGGATTTTCTATTCTATTCCACTGATCTGTGGGACTGTTTTTGTGCCCATACAAAACTGTCTTGATTACTGTGGCTTTGTAGTAGAGCTTGAAGTCAGGGAGCATAATTCCCCCGGTTTTATTCCTCCTTCTCAGGATTGCTTTGGCTATAAGGGGTCTTTTGTGGTGCCATATGAATTTTAGAATTACTTTTCCTGTTCATTGAAGAAAGCTGTTGGTAGTTTGATAAGGATTGCATTGAATCTGTAGATTGCTTTAGGTAATATAGCCATTTTGACAATATTTATTCTTCCTAGCCAAGAGTATGGGATGCATTTCCATTTGTTAGTGTCCTCTTTAATGTCTCTTAGTAGTGTCTTGTAGTTTTCAGAGTACACGTCTTTCACTTTCTTCATTCGGTGTATTCCTAGGTATTTTATTCTTTTTGATGCAATTGTGAATGGAATTGTTTTTCTGGTTTCTCTTTCTGTTTATTCATCATTAGGGTATAGGAAAACAACAGATTTCTGTGTGTTAATTTTGTATCCTGCAACTTTGCTGAATTCATATATTAGTTCTAGTAGTTTGGGAGTGGAGTCTTTAGGGTCTTTTATGTACAGTATTACGTCATCTGCAAATATTGACAATTTGACTTCTTCTTTACCAATCTGGATGCCTGGTATGTCTTTTTTTTTGTCTGATTGCCGTGGCTAGGACCTCCAGTACTATGTTGAATAACAGTGGAGAGAGTGGGCATCCCTGTCTTGTTCCCGATCTTAGAAGATAAGCTTTCAGCGTCTTGCTGTTAAGTATGATTTTAACTGTGGGTTTGTCATATGTGGCCTTTATGATGTTGAGGTACTTGCCGTCTATACCCATTTTGTTGATAGTTTTAATCAGGAATGGATGCTGAATTTTGTCAAATGCTATTTCAGCATGTATGGAGATGACCATGTGGTTTTTGTTCTTCTTTTCGTTGATGTCGTGGATGATGTTGATGGATTTTCGAATCCTTGTTGTACCATCCTTGCATCAATGGGATGAATCCCAGTTGATCATGGTGTATTATACTCTTGATGTATTTTTGGATTCGGTTTGCTAACATTTTGTTGAGTATTTTCCATCTACATTCATCAGGGGTATTGTTCTGCAATTTTCTTTTTTGGTGAGGTCTTTGCCCGGTTTTGGTATTAGAGTGATGCTGGCTTCATAGAATGAGTTTGGAAGTTTTCCGTCCTCTTCTATTTCTTGGAAAACTTTAAAGAGAATCGGTGTTATTTCTTCTCTATATGTCTGGTAGAATTCAGAGGTGAATCCATCGGCCCCGGGGGTTTTGTTCTTGGGTGGTTTTTTGATTAATGATTCAATTTCATTGCTGGTGATTGGTCTGTTTAGTTTTTCTGTTTCTTGCTTGCTCAGTCGTGGAAGGTTGTATTTTTCTAAGATGTTGTCCATTTCTTCTATGTTTTCCAGCTTGTTAGCATATAGATTCTCATAATATACTGTTATAATTCTTTGTATTTCTGTGGGGTCCCTCATTATTTTTCCTTTCTCATTTCTGATTCTGTTTCTGTGTGTTTATTCTGTTTTTCTCTTAATGAGTCTGGCTAAGGGTTTATCTATTTTGTTTATTTTTTCAAAGAACCAGCTCTTGGTTTCATTGATGTTTTCTATTGTTTTTATTCTCCTCAATTTTATTTATTTCCTCTCTAGTCTTTTTTATGTCCCTCCTTCTGGTGACTTTGGGCCTCATTTGTTCTTCTTTTCCAATTTCAGTAATTCTGTCTTTGGACTATTCATTTACAAATGTTCTTCCTTCTTTAAATAGGTCTGCATTGCAATATACTTTCCTTTTAGAACTGCCTTTACTGCGTCCCACAGAAGTTGTGGCTATGTATTGTTGTTATCATTAGTCTCCATATATTCTTTCATTTCTGTTTTGATTTCGTCATTAACCCATTGATTAGTTAGGAGAATGTTGTTAAATCTCCATGTATTTATGGGCTTTTTAAATTTCTTTCTAAAATTTATTTCTAGTTTTATACCTTTGTGATCTGAGAAGTTGATTAGTTGAATTTCAATGTTTTTTACTTTAGTGAGGTTCTTTTTGTGGCCTAGTATGTGGTCTATTCTGGAAAATGTTCCATGTGCACCTGAGAAAAATGTGTATCCTGCTGCTTTTGGGTGCAGAGTCTGTAGATATCTGTTAGGTTCATCTGTTCTACTGTGTTGTTCAGTGCCTCTGTGTCTTTACTTATTCTCTGTCTGGTTCATCTGTCCTTTGGAGTGAGTGGGATTTTGAAGTCTCCTAAAATGAATGCATTGCTGTCTATTTCCTCTTTTAATTCTGTTAGTATTTGTTTCACATATTTTGGCACTCATGTGTTGGGTGCAAATATATTTATAATGGTTATATCTGCTTGTGGGACTGACCTCTTTATCATTATGCAATGTCCTTCTTTATCTCTTGCTACTTTCTTTATTTTGAAGTCTATTAGTCTGATACAAGTACTGCCACATCGGCTTTTTTCTCCTTGTTGTTTGCATGAAATATCTTTTTCCATCCCTTCACTTTAAGTCTGCGCATGTCTTTGGGTTTAAAGTGATTCTCTTGAAGGCACCATATAGATGGGTCTTGTTTTTTTATACATTCGGTGACTCTATGTCTTTTGACTGGTGCATTCAGTTCATTTGCATTCAGGGTAATTATGGATAGGTGTGTACTTATTAGCATTTCAGGCTTCAGATTTGTGGTTACCAAACGTTCAAGGTTAACTTCCCTTCTCTCTAAAAGTCTAACGACTAACTTAATATGCTGTTATAAACACAATCTAAAGGTTCTTTGTTTGTTTTCTTTTTCTTTCTATTCCATTCGTTATATATTTGGTATCATATTCTGTACTGTTGTCTATCCCTTGATTGACTGTGGGAGTAGTTAATTTAATTTTGCATTTTCTTCATAATTAGCTGTTCTATTTTCTTTACTGTGGTTTTATTACCTCTGGTGACAGCTATTAATCTGTAGGAACACTTCAATCTATAGCAGTCCCTCCAAAATACACTGTAGAGATGGTTTGTGGGAGGCAAATTCTCTCAGCTTTTGCTTATCTGGGAATTGTTTAATCCCCCCTTCAAATTTAAATGACAATCTTGCCAGATAAAGTAATCTTAGTTCAAGGCCCTTCTGCTTCATTGCATTAAATACATCATGCCACTCCCTTCTGGCCTGTAAGTTTTCTGCTGAGAAGTCTTATGATGGGCTGATGGGTATTCCTTTCTATGTGATCCTATTTCTCTCTCTGGCTTCTTTTAATAGTCTGTCCTTATCCTTGATCTTTGCCATTTTAATTACTATATGTCTTGCTGTTGTCGTTCTTGGTCCCTTGTGTTGGGAGATCTCTGCACCTCCATGGCCTGAGAGACTATCTCCTTCCCCAGATTGGCGAAATTTTCAACAATCACCTCCTCAAAGACGCTTTCTATCCCTTTTTCTCTCTCTTCTTCTTCTGGTAAACCTATAATGCGAATGTTGTTCCGTTTGGATTGGTCACACAGTTCTCTCAATATTCTTTCATTCTGTGAGATTCTTTTTTCTCTCTGTGCCTCAGCTTCTTTGTATTCCTCTTCTTTAGTTTCTACTTCATTTATTGTCTCCTCCACCATATCCAATCTGCTTTTAATACCGTCCATTGTGTTCTTCAATAATTGGATCTCTGACCGGAATTCATTCCTGAGTTCTTGAATATCTTTCTGTACCTCCATGAGCATGTTAATGATTTTTATTTTGAACTCCCTTTCAGGGAGAGTCATAAGGTCCATATCATTTAAATCTTTCTCAGGAGTTGTGTTCATAATTGTACTCTGGACCATGTTCCTTTGGCGTTTCATATTTGTGTATGGTGCCCTGTAGTGCCCAGAAGCTCTACTCTCTGGAGCTGCTCAGCCCCTGAAGCAATGAGGGGATTGTAGGGGAGTGGTATTGGTGCCTCCGGGGAAGAAAGGGGTGTTTGCTGGTTCCTGGCTGCTATGCCTGTCTCCACTGCCTGGCCCAGTGGGCTGAGCACACAGGTATAAGCCTCTGTGCTTTGCGTTTTTAGTTGCTATAGACAGATCTTCCGTCTGGCTGGCCTAACACCAGGGAAGGATTTCCCTGTTTGCAAGCCCGGCAGGGCTGGCCAGAAGAAAGACGCACAAGTCTGCCTGTCACAGAAGGGACTCTTGGAACTGTGCATGCGGCCAGGGAGCTGGAGCACCTGTAGATCGTGAAAGCTCCCTACCTGCTGGGCAGAGTTCACCCAGACAATTTTGTCTGCCTGTCCTTTCTCCTGAGCAGTAAGCTCTGTGCAATCCTTGCCCCTTTAGCAGCCCTCTGGCTAAAGGCTTCTTTGTTAGGAAGTCTCTCAGACTGCCCACCTTTCTTTTGTCCCTGAGCAGCTTGGTATGGATCCCTGCTTTCGCAAGCAGCTGGATTCTTAGTCTCTCCAGGAATTCTGCCTGTCTTAGCTTTCCAACCCTCTAATTACCAGAGTATCATGCAAGCACCATGAAAAGTAGGTTTGTGCTCCCCGAGTAGATCTCCAGAGTTAGGTTTTCAGCTGTCCCACATATCCACTCCCTCCCTGCTCCATTCCTGTTCCTCCTAGCAGTGAGCTGTTGTGGCGGAAGCTCTTGGATTCCACAGGACCACAGTTTTAGTATGTTACCCTTTTCTGTGAGGGCTGCTTTTGTCTCCAGGTGTATGCAGTTTGTTGCCATCCTCTTTCCCATTGCTCTTTCAACAGTATTTGAAGTAGCTTTATTTTCGTATTATATGAGGTTTTAGGAGGAAGCTTCTGTCTCACCTCTCATGCCGCCATCTTTAATCTCCCACTTGTTGGACATTAACTATGTTTTAGCCACAGAGGCAGGATTTTTGATTTATATATATATGTTTAAATTCCTGTTTCAGAGATGAATCTACTTAAATTAAGGGGCATTAAGTGATCTCTACAAAATAATTGCTTGTAAATACTAGATGAAGTAAAGAAGCGGTCATTTTTTTTATGAAAGTATCATTCAGTTGAAAATATTGAAAAGCTAAACAGGTAGAGAACTCTTAAGGGAAAGTACTGGTTTTAATTCAATGAAATAATATAAAAAGTATTGAAAAATTTTGAGAGACATCATTCCAGCTGAAATTTCCTTAGGAAGTACTTCTTTAACAGTTGACCTAAATATCTTGGATACATCTAAAATTAAAAGGATACATCTAAAACTAAATTTTACATTTACCTTTCTATATTATTTCCAACATATGTGTATAAAACCCAAGATGTATTTTAATAATGTATACCAAAGCTATTCTTTACCAGTTATAAATTAAGCACTGTGAATAAGTACAGTGCTAAAAACAAAAAACCTTACTTGAAATAGTATCATCTGTTTGAGCCTAAGCCATTAAATGAATAACTAGGATTTTTACTTACTTTTGTATACTCTAAAATGGTACTGCAAAAACAGGTTTCGTTAGTAAATGGATTATTAGAAATTACACAAATGTAGAAACAAATATAATCTAAAAAAATCATAGCACAGATCTTTTCATATTGAAGAAGTTGTCTTCCTGTGATATATATATATATGTATATATATTGTTCCTATATTAGGAAATGTCCATTGTAAGCAATAGTTAACCATTTGTATATATTTCAAGCATCAGTTGTAATGGCTGAATATACTTTCATTTTATGGATGTGCCACTATGAATCTTATCTGTCCTTGCTGCATGTTGGAAATTCCTCTTCTTGGATGTTAACCTATTATTGGATAAATCATTTATGAATACTTTCTCCTATACACTAGTTTGCCTTTTTCTTCTGCTGATGGTGTCCTTTGCTGTACACAGGCCTTTTAGTTTGGTGTACTTCTGCCTGCTCATTTTTGTTTTGTTTCCCTTGCCTGGGGAGACATATCCAGAAAAAAAATTGCTAATACTTATGTTCAAGGGATTTTTGCTTATGTTTTCTGCTAGGAGTTTTATGTTTTTGGGTCTTACATTTAAGTTTTTAATCCATTTCAAGTTTACTCTTGTGTATGGAGTTAGTAATCCAGATTGATTCTCTTAATGTAGCTGTCTAGTTTTCTCAACACATTATTGAAAAGGCTCTCTTTCCCCATTGTATATTTATAATATAATAATTAACCATATGTGCATGGGTTTCTTTCTATGTGTAGGAATTTACCTGGAAAAAGAAAACCAAAATATCTTATTTGAAAATATATATGCACCCCTATGTTTATTGTCACATTGTTTACTGTAGCCAAGGTGCGGAAGGAACCAAAGTGGCCATCAATAGATGAATGGATAAAGCAGGTGTGTGGTCCATATACACAAAGAAATATTGTTCAACCGTAAATAACTCCTGCCATTTGTGACAGCATGGATGGACCTACACCATATTATCTTAAGTAAAGTAGGCCAGGCGGAGAAAGATAAAAACCATATGATTTCACTTATATTTGGAATCTAAAAGCAAAACGAAATGAACAGAACAGAAGTAGATTCATAGATACTGAGAAGTAACTGGTGGTTACCATGGCAGAGGGGGATGTGTGGGTGGGTAGGGCTGGTGAAAGAGATACAAAGTACAGAAATCTCAGTCATAATGTAAGCTGGTCACAGGGCTGGAAGGGCAGCATGGAGAATATAGTCAGTGGTTCTGTAACATCTTTCTATGTTGATAGATAGTAACTGAACTAGTGAGGATGAGCTTTTAACAATGTTGCATCACTGTGCTGTATAACTTGAAACCAATACAATACGGTACGTCAACTATACTTCAATAAAAGTGCACTTTAAAACAATAAATAAATATAAATCCTCTTTTATCAAAATATTAGAAAGCTTAGAGGCACATACACATTGTGTCAAAATTTTCCTATTACAGTTTTGAGAGCAAGTTTCCACAAAAGCAGTTACTGAACATAATTCTGCATACTGAAAATGTACATACACATTTATATATTTCTTGAGGTGTGGTTGTTTGTATCATACATTTGGAAGAACGACTATTTTCATAGTCAGAATACAGAAGATGAATACTCTTTAATCCTTACCAATGTGATAGAGAATAAAATACCATTTTTCTCTAAACCTTCAGGTTGGAGATTATAACCAAAGGCAGAAAATAACTAGGGTCAAAGGAAATATGTTGAAATGAGAAACCTGTGCATTGCTTGTAATATGGCGCAACAACTATAGCAAACTTTATGTTGTCTCCTCATATAACTAGACCTAGCTTTGCCATATAACCCCACAATTCCACTTTTGTATGTATACACCACAAAATGGAAATAAGAATCTTAGAGAAGTATCTGAACTCACGTGTTCATCGCCACCTTATTCACAACAGCTGAGATATGGCAACACTGAAGCATCCATTGATAGGTGAATGGATAAAGAAAATGTGGTGAGCATGCACAGTGGAATAGTGTTCAACCTTTAAAAAGGACATTTTGACACATTCTGCATTATCAATGAACTTGAAGACATGCTAGTTTTCATAAACTGGTCACAAAATAGAAATAATAGTAATTCACTTATATGAGGTACCTAGACTAGTCAAAATCACAGAAATAGAAAGTGGAATGGTGGTTTCCAGGGACTGAGGGGAGGAAATCTGCTGTAGGACACTGTACTTATCGTTGACAAGGCTGCATTGTGTGCTTAGAATTTGTTAAGAGGTTGTATTTCAAAATGTTTTTACCACAATATTTAAAAAGGGGCCCTTTCACATCATCTTCTGGGAAGCTCCACAGGCAGCTACACTGAAAGGAAGAGGCAGGAGATACTAAAGCATTTATAACCCAGGCTCTGTGCCATCAAGCAGCGCCCAGCATCATCTGAGCATCTTGAGTTCTCAGCAGCAGTCGGCCGGGGAGGGCTGGTGCTGGAGTGTCAGCCATGGTCATTTCTATTGGATGCCTGCCCAGAGTACCCTGTCAAGCCTCACAGGATAATATCTAAGAAAAAGACTGTGATTAGTTTAGAATAAGATATCCTATCAGAAAACATTTTCTGGTGACTGGAAGAGGAACACTGTTTTCTCAGCTCTGGGTACCATACATACCATGAATCTTCTTACTGGGTTTGATGTTCCACCCTAAAGTGTTGCTAGTTGTTGATGTGCATGCCTTGTTTGGAAAGCGTGAATTATTTTATAAGCCCTGACCTGGGAAGGACCTAGTAGTTGGGCAGCACTGTGTATGGAAAGGTAACTGAACTGGATGTAGATCTCAATTTGCATGGATTCACTGGGTCACCTGGGAGAATTCCCTTCGTTTTGTGGTTTCCAAAGGAGAGTGTTGGATGATAACAAGGTACAAATAAATCTTATCTCACAGGCCATCTCTTAATGGTGCTGGCACTGTATTGGGAAGGAATCTGAGGTCATATCTTCAGTCTTGAAGAAATAATTATGCAACTCATTTGCAATTATGGTTAGTGACCTGTCTCTTTTATTTGCTCTCCCTGTATGTGAATATATCTGTAATTGCCTCTAGATGGAAAATATCGGTATCACAAAACTTTTAATAGTTTCCTTGTTGCTTCAAACTAGAAAATTATTGTTAACCATTTCCAGTCATTTTAAAAGATACCCCATACCAATCTTATACAAAAATATATAATAACAGACTTTTTTTAGGTATCAAAACATAAACAATGTATAAAGCACAGAGCCTAGGCATTCAATTTACTAAGGTTTTCAGTTCCTTCCATTTGTTTTCTAGTAAGTGAACGCTGCTGAAAGTAATATACTACACTGTGTGGAATCATACACACACATACACACACACATGAACATTTTAAATGAAAGGTTTATGCATGTAAAGTTTACACATCCAATGAGATATTAATATAATCTCTGGAATGTTTTGAAGATACAGCTCTCAGAGCTTTGTATGATTTTTCAGTAATTCCTCCCATAAGAGATATATATTTGGATTATCTGTTGCCTTATGAATACTTGCTATTTAATACCATAGCCTAAAAAATTTAAAATAAAGTGTTTGTACCTAATTTGGTACAGTACTATAATTACATCATATAGTCACCATTTTATTGCTTTGTCAGTATATAGAATATTTTATCTTAATATTTGTATTTGTCTCACTCTTTTATGATAATAGAATTGCATTTTTTTCAGACGTAAAAAATTTCGCTCAGGAGTCACTTCCGGGAAGATGGCAGCATGAGCAGGGTGGCAGAAATCTCCTCCCAACACTATATTTATCTACAAAAACACAGAAAATACATCTATTCCTAAAAGAGAGACCAAAATACACAGGAAAGTGCACAGCATGCAATTATACCTGAGAGGACTCGTCAACCCAAGAGGCGGGTAAGATACAGAGCCGTGACTTGGTGGGACCCAAGTACTCCCCCACCCCAGTGCACCGGTTGGAGGAGAGGATTCAGAGCTGGGAGGGAGTGGAAGTACACCCTGTGAAGTAGCCAGACCCAGTGATCCGCACGGGGAGTGCTGACCCACATCACGCAGTGCAGCAGAGATTTGAGAGACAGAGGGGCTGAATCTGAGCAGGGAACGTGCCCAGGTGCTTGCAGCGGACTTCCGGGAACGAAACAAAAAGGCGCGTGCTTTCTTTAGCGGTCTTAAAGAGACAGGAGCCCAGCAGAGGAGCCAGATCACCCCAGCACACTCAGCCCAGCAGGCTGGGATTCCTGGGGAGTTTCAGATGCCTTAGCTGGCGACTCGGAAAGCCTACCCATACTTACACTTCTCACTGCTAACAACAGCCTCTATTTGTTCACACCCCTACCAGAGTGATAAAGGGCCCCGCGGAGCGGTGAAGCCATGGCTCTGGAATAGTGGGGCAATAGCCATACCTACAACATTCCCACAGAATCTACATCCAGTGGGCATTTTTTCTGTTTTTTTTGTCATGTTTTCTTTTTGTTTGTTTGTTTGTTTTTTCTTTCTTAGTTTTTTTCATTTTTTCCTTTCTTTCGTTCTTTCTTTTTTTTTCATTTTTTTCCTCTTTTTAAAGTCTTAAAGAGCCCAGCTGACATACGTGGCAACTACCAGTGACCAAATCTATAGCCGTGAAAAGACAGAGGAATATGGTTCAGACCAAAATCAACCAGACAAACCCAGAGAGGTAGCCTCCAGGGATGGAAATGCACCGTCTTCCTGAAAAAGAATTCAGAATAAAAGTCATAAGCATGCTGATGGACCTACAGAGAAATGTGCAAGAGCTGAGGGAGGAAGTGAGGGAACTGAGGAAAGACAATGCAGAAATCAGACAAGCGATCCACGGGCTTAACAGCAGACTGGATGAGATGCAAAAGACTGTTAATGGAATAGAAATCAGAGAACAGGAATACAGAGCAGCTGAGGCAGAGAGAGATAAAAGGATTTCTGGGAATGAAAGACTATTAAGAGAACTGTGTGACCAATTCAAAAAGAACAATATTTGCATTATAGGAGTACCAAAGGAAGAAGAGAGAGAAAAAGGGATAGAAAGTGTCTTTGAAGAAATAATTGCTGAAAACTTTCCCACGCTGTGGAAGGAAATAGTCTCACAGTCCACCGAAGCCCACAGATCTCCCAACACAAGGGACCCAAGGAAGACAACACCAAGACACATAATAATTAAGATGGCAAAGATCAAAGATAAAGACAGGGTATTAAAGGCAGCTAGAGAGAGAAAAAAGATCACCTACAAAGGAAAACCCATAAGACTATCATCAGACTTCTCAACAGAAACCTTACAGGCCAAAAGGGAATGGCATGATATATAGAACGTTATGAAACAAAAGGGCCTCGAACCAAGAATACTGTATCCAGCACGATTATCATTTAAATATGATGGAGGGATTAAACAATTTCCAGATAAACGAAAGTTGAGAGAGTTTGCCTCTCATAAACCACCACTACAGGATATCTTAAATGGACTGCTCTAGATGGAAGCACACCTAAGGCTAAAAAGATGTCACAAGGGAAAACAAAATCATAGCAAAGAAAGAAGACCATACAAATACTAACTAAAGGCAAAGAATAAAACAACTAGTATAGAAAGAATGGAGGAGGAGGAATAAGAAGGGAGAGAAATAAAGAAACATCAGACAGTGTTTACAATAACTTAACAAGAAAGTTAAGTTAGATTGTTAGTAAAGAAGCAACCCTTGAACCCTTGTTAACCACGAATCTAAAGCCAGCAATGGCAATAAGTACATATCTATCAATAATCACCCTAAATGTAAATGGACTGAATGCAAAAATCAAAAGACACAGAGTAACAGAATGGATAAAAAAGCAAGACCCATCTATATGCTGCCTACAGGAAACTCACCTCAAATCCAAAGATATCCACAGACTAAAAGAGAAGGGATGGAATAAGATATTTCATGCAAACAACAAAGAGAAAAAAGCAGGTGTTGCAGAACTTGTATCAGAGAAAATAGACTTCAGAACGAAGAAAGTAGCAAGAGATAAAGAAGGACATTACATAATGATAAAAGGGTCAGTCCAAAAAGAAGATATAACCATTATGAATATATTTGAACCCAACACAGGAGCTCGAGCATATGTGAGACAAATACTAACAGAATTAAAGGAGGAAATAGACAGCAATGCATTCATTTTAGGAGACTACAACACACCACTCACTCCAGAGGACAGATCAGCCAGAGAGAAAATAAGTAAAGACACAGAGGCACTGAACAACACAGTAGAACAGAGGGACCTAACAGACATCTACAGAACTCTACATCCAAAAGCAACAGGATACAAATTCTTCTCAAGTGCACATGGAGCATTTTCCAGAATAGACCACATACTAGACCACAGAAAGAACCTGAGCAATTTCAAAAATATAGAAATGCTACCAAACAACTTCTCAGATCACCAAGGTATAAAACTAGAAATAAATTTTAGAAAGAAATCAAAATGGTTCACAAATACATGGAGACTTAACAACATTCTCCTAATAAATCAATGGGTTAACGACCAAATCAAAACAGAAATCAAAGAATATATGGAGACTAATGTCAACAACAACACAAAGCCACAACTTCTGTAGGACGCACAAAGGCAGTTCTAGGAGGAAAGTATATTGCAATCCAGGCCTGTTTAAAGAAGGAAGAACATTCCAAATTGAATAGTCTAAAGACACAATTACTGAAATTGGAAAAAGAACAAATGATGCCCAAAGTCACCAGAAGGAGGAACATAATAAAGATTAGAGAAGAAATAAATAAAATTGAGAAGAATAAAACAATAGAAAAAATCAATGAAACCAAGAGCTGGTTCTTTGAAAAAATAAACAAAATAGATAAACCCCTTGCCAGACTCATTAAGAGAAAAACAGAATCTACACACATAAACAAAATCAGAAACGAGAAAAGAAAAATCAGGACGGACCCCACAGAAATACAGAGAATCATAAAAGAATATTATGAGAATCTGTATTCTAACAAGCTGGAAAACATAGAAGAAATGGACAACTTTTTAGAAAAATACAACCTTCCAAGACTGACAAAGCAAGAAACAGAAAAACTAAACAGACCAATCACCAGCAATGAAATTGAATTGGTAATCAAAAAACTACCCAAGAACAAAACCCCTGGGCCTGATGGATTCACCTCTGAATTCTACAAGACATATGGAGAAGAAATAACACTGATTATCCTTAAAGTTTTTTAAAAATTAGAAGAGAAGGAATACTTCCTAACTCATTCTACGAAGCCAGCATCACTCTAATACCAAAATCGGGCAAACAGGTCACCAAAAAAGAAAATTAAAAACCAGTGTCCCTGATGAATGTAGATGCAAAAATACTCAACAAAATATTAGCAAACCAAATTCAAAAATACATCAAGAGGATCATACAGCATGATCAAGTGGGATTCATCCCAGGGATGCAAGGATGGTACAACATTCGAAAATCCTTAAACATCATTCACCACATCAACAAAAAAAAAGAATAAAAACCACATGATCATCTCCATAGATGCTGAAAAAGCATTTGACAAAATTCAGCATCCATTCCTGATTAAAACTCTCAACAAAATGGGTATAGACGGCAAGTACCTCAACATCATAAAAGGCTATATATGACAATCCCACAGCTAACATCATACTTAATGGCGAGACACTGAAAGCTTTTCATCTAAGATCGGGAACAAGAAAGGAATGCCCACTCTCTCCAATGTTATTCAACATAGTAGTGGAGGCCCTAGCCACAGCAGTCAGACGAAACAAAGACATACAAGGCATCCAGATTGGTAAAGAAGAAGTCAAATTGTCACTATTTGCAGATGACATGATACTGTACATAAAAAACCCTAAAGACTCCACTCCAAAACTAATAGAACTAATATCTGAATTCAGCAAAGTTGCAGAATACAAATTAACACACAGAAATAGGTTGCTTTCCTATACACTAATGATAACCTCACAGAAAGAGAAATCAGAAAAACAATTCCATTCACAATTGCCTCAAAATGAATAAAATACCTAGGAATAAACCGAATGAAGGAAGTGAAAGACCTGTACCCTGAAAACTACAAGACATTCCTAAGAGAAATTAAAGAGGACACTAACAAATGGAAATGCATCCCATGCTCTTGGCTAGGGAGAATAAATACTGTCAAAATGGCTATACTACCAAAGCAATCTACAGATTCAACGCAATCCCTATCAAACTACCAAGAGCTTTCTTCAATGAACTCGAACCAATAATTCTAAAATTCATATGGAACCACAAAAGACCCTGAATAGCCAAAGCAATCCTGAGAAGGAGGAATAAAACCGGGGGAATTATGCTCCCTGACTTCAAGCTCTACTACAAAGCCACAGTAATCAAGACAATTTTGTATGGGCACAAAAACAGACCCACAGATCAGTGGAATAGAATAGAAAATCCAAGCATCAACCCAAGCACATACAGTCAATTAATATTTGATAAGGGAGCCTTGGATATACATTGGGGATATGATGGCCTCTTCAGCAGCTGGTGTTGGAAAAACTGGACAGCTACATGTAAGAGAATGAAATTGGACTACTGTCTAACCCCATACACAAAGGTAAACTCAAGGTGGATGAAAGACCTGAATGTAAGTCATGAAACTATAAAACTCTTAGAAAAAAGCATAGGGAAAAATCTCTTGGACATAAACATGAGCAACTTCTTCATGAACATATCTCCCTGGGCAAGGGAAACAAAAGCAAAAATGAACAAGTGGGACTATATGAAGCTGAAAAGCTTCTGTACAGCAAAGGACACCATCAGTAGAACAAAAAGACATCCTACTTTATGGGAGAATATATTCATAAAAAATGTATCTGATAAGGGGTTGACATCCAAATAAATAAAGCATTCATGCACCTTAACAAACAGAAAGCAAATAATCCAATTAAGAAATGGGCAGAGGGCATGAATAGACACTTCTCTAAAGAAGAAATTCACATGGCCAACAGGCACATGGAAAGATGTTCCACATCGCTAATCATCAGAGAAATGCAGATTAAAACTACAGTGCGATATCACCTCACACCAGTGAGTATGGCCAACATTCAAAACACAAACAGCAACAACTGTTGGCGAGGATGTGGAGTAAAGGGAACCCTCCTACACTGCTGGTGGGACTACAAATTAGCTCAACCATTGTGGAAAGCAGTATGGAGGTTCCTCTAAAAAACTCAAAATAGAAATACCATTTGACCTGGGAATTGCACTCCTAGGAATTAACCCTAAGAATGCATAGCCCAGTTTAAAAAAGACAGATGCACCCTTATGTTTATCGCAGCACTATTTACAATAGCCAAGAAATGGAAGCAACCTAAGTGTCCATCAGTAGATGAATGGATAAAGAAGAAGTCGTACATATACACAATGGAATATTATTCAGCCATAAGAAGAAAACAAATCCTACCATTTGCAACAACATGGATGGAGCTAGAGGGTATTATGCTCAGTGAAATAAGTCAAGCTGAAAAAGACAAGTACCAAATGATTTCACTCATATGTGGAGTATAGGAACTAAGGAAAAAAAAAAACGGAAGGAAAAAAATAGCAGGAGACTCACAGAACCCCAGAACGGACTAATAGTTACCAAAGGGAAAGGGACTGGGGAAAATGTGTGGAAAGGGAGGGATAAGAGGGAAAAGGGGGCATTACGATTAGCAGATGTAATGTTGGGGGGCACGGGGAAGGCTGTTCAACTCAGAGAAGACAAGTAGTGATTCTGTAGCATCTCACTATGCTGATGGACTGTGACTGTAATGGGGTTGGTGGGAGGACCTGATGAAAGGGTAGTTTAATAACCATAATATTGCACATGTCATTGTAGATTAATGATAATAAAATAAATAAATAAAAATTAATAAAAACAAAAAAACTAAAATAAAATAAAACCAAGAAAAAATTCCCTCATTTTTATTAACTTTTATGTTTTATTAATTTTGTTTTTCCATATACTGGGCTCTATAATTTTAACTGTTTAGGTTACTGAATTTCACCTTTAATTTCAATATTTCCATTCATATCACTTAAATAATAATTGTTTGAAAACAGCTTAGAATTTTTTCTGTGGACTGCCCCTGTCTTTTGACTACCAGTAAAATTGTATCCTCTGATTCTTATGTGCCTGGTAAATAGGTTGTAAATATCCTGCATTGATTTTAAGTGATTTAATACGCTGAGTTTTTGTGATTTCCTTCCTCTATTTTCTAATAATATGATATATCAAAAAAAATATTTAAACAATGTCACAATGTCACAATGTCAAAGCTATCTTCCCTAATAACCCAGGGGAAGGAGATCCCCCTAGCCAGCAGCATCTCACAATTGCAGTTGTTGTTTAACAGAAGGGAAATAAAAGGGAAAGGTATATATGAATATATACGTTGTAGCAGAGTTGGTAGAAAAGTAACCTGACAGCCTGAAATAACCAATTTTCACAGAAGAAGATCATTGTTTATCAGCTATGTTTTCCCTATGCATATTCTGAATATCTGAGTCAACTGGATGAGGGGGTAAGAGTAGGAAGGATACAGTGCCCTTGCTTAAAACAGTCAAAAGTATAGTTTTCTAACATTGAAGTTAGATTCCATTTCATACATTAACTGTGGGTTACTGTGAATTTTATTTCAGATCATTTATTTTTATGTAGGATTTGAATAGGTTCCTAGAGCTTGCTATTGAATTTCTATGGCACGGGCTAATACTTACTTAAAGTCAAACCTCACAATGCCCCTATGGTTGATGTGTGTGAAACAGATCATTATATGGACTTGGGAAAATGAAAGAAAAGAAAAAAGGTAAAGAATACAGAGAAGTACCTTTGAATGTAGAAAAATGGGGGGGAAAAAAAGGAGCCATATAATGACTTTGAAATTCTGACTCCCCTATTTAACCTTATTTCTGACCTTTCCTTAAAAGATTTATTTTTTTTTTAGAAAAGTGTTTATCACTTGTGGAAGCTCTCGGCAGTTTACTTGTCTATTTACTTGTCTATTATATTGGCTGTTGCCGTGTGTATCCCCTGGCTAGAAGGATGCTATACAATGGCTGAGATTTTTCTGTGCTTTATTCTCTTAGGTATGCCTTCCACTTAGAACAGTAACTTGATTTATGTCTGCTTTTTGGTCTCAGCTACAGATTTCATAAAGGTTATTACTTGTTTGGGAACATTTTTTTGGTAAATTCTTTAAGTGCTTGTTTCACCTGCTGGTTCCTTAGGAGTAAATAAAGGGATTCAGCATGGGAGCAACAGAGGTGTTAAGTACTGCTACACCTTTGCTCAATGCCATACCTTCCCTTGCAGATGTCTTTACATACATGAAAATGCAAGTCCCATAGAAATGGAAACCACAATCATATGGGAGGAACAAGTAGAAAAAGCCTTTTTCCTTTGCTGGGCTGAGGGGATCTTCAGAATTGTTCTCAGGATGACTGTGTAAGAGAGAATCACCAAGGCCAAAGTTACAATGAGTGTGAATACTGCTAAGAGAAATGCCATAAGCTCTAGAAACTTTGTGTCTGTACAAGCAATGAGCAGCATAGGAGAAGAGTCACAAGTGAAGTGGTCAATAATGTTAGAGTCACAGAAATTCAGCTGGAGTCCCATAATTATTGGAGGAAAGGTAATGAGGAAACCAGCTAGCCAGGAACTGATTACAAGCCGGTTGCAGACTCTGTCACTCAAGACAGTTATGTAATGTAGAGGTTTACAGATAGCCACATAGCGGTCATAGGGCATTACAGACAGAAGGAAAAACTCTGTGGCCACCAGAAGGATTAAAAAAAATATCTGTGTCATGCAAGCATTGTAGGAAATGGTCATGTCTCCTGTAGCAATGCTGATCAGAAATCTAGAAATACAGACTGTTGTGAATGAAATTTCTAAGAAAGAAAAATCCATGAGGAAGAAATACATGGGAATCTTGAAAGAAACAGTTGATAGTGTTATCAGGATGATGGTCAGGTTTCCACCTACACTCAATAAGTAAGTGAACAACATAAAGAAGAATATCACAGCCTGTACCTCTGGGCCATCTGTAAGTCTGAGGAGAATGAATTCTTTAAGTGATGTCTTATTCAGCATGGTTAAACCATTAGTTCTGCAGGTCTGTAGATAAAAATAAGAGTGGATGCCAACTCATGATATGGTTTAAAATACAATTGTAGTGTTCTTATTCTGCACAGACAACAATAAAACATGCTTTAGTAAGTATCATAATAGTTATCTATCAGAATTGAAACTCAGTGTTTAGAGGGGAGACACTAATCCATGTGTTATTACTTTAAAACCAAAAATTTTAATGTCAGCTTTGATAATTCCTGCTTTATATTTTTGATTATTTAACATGCAGAAAGTTCTTTTAAAATCATATAATGGGTAACATGATAAATACTTAGCTAATTTCACTGTGCAAGAAATTCATTTGGGAAGATTAAACAAGTTATTGAAATACACAGTATTTTTAAAAACTTGATGAATGACCATTAAATTCCACAGGCTAATAATACCACTGTAAAACATAATTTGAGGCAGAGTGCAATATTTCTGTAAATAAGTCTTGCTTCCTATTCTTAAATAGAAAATACAGCATTTATGGACAATTCATTGAAAATCCCTTCCTTTTGCCTTTGTACAATATTGATCTATTCTTTCCTTTTGACTAAAGTTGCTTAGAGGTGAGTGTCCCTAATCCCCACATTGTGAGAGGTTCAACTGTCTATTGAAGAGAAGATTGTCACAACAGCATTATTAACAGTAATCATACAATAAAATATGATAAATTTTATTATTGTTATTGTTGATATTATCATCATTAAGTCTCATAAAATAGCAGAGATCTAAACAGCTTTACCCTGTGCCCTTGGTAGGTCCTATTAATGGACTCATTTTGCAGAGGAGGAAATTGAGGTAGAGAAGGGTTAAGTTACTTGCCCAAGATCATGTAAGCAGTACATGCAGTCAGGTACCATCCATTCTACTGCACTAGTCCTAGTGCTTAACACAGATCATGATTCAATTATATCTGATGAATTAAAGAAAAAAAATTAATGATTGAATAGTGGACATGCAAGCCAGATTAGAAGTGGCCTCAAAATCCAGGGATTTCTTAGCTGTACATATACAGGCTTCACAGCAGCAGGATGTGTCAACAAATGGGAATTTTAGTTGATGAGAATTTTATGTCAGTGACGTGGATATTACCTGTGTGGTTCACCTTTGTGTGCTGCCACCAGTCCGATAATCCCCCTTATCTGTGGTTCTGCTTTCTGTGGTTTTAGTTATTGATGGTCATCCCAAATCTGAAGCAGACTGATCCTCCGTCACATGTATGGTGAGAAAGTAAGTACAGCAGCCCAATGCTGCACTGCAATGCCCACATCATTCACTTCGCTTCATGTCATCACATGGGAATTTCATCATCTCACATCATTACAAGAAGGGCGAGTACTGTACATCAGATATTTTGAGAGAGACCATAATCACCTAACATTTATTATTGTGTATAGTTACAATTGTTCTATTTTATTATGTGTTTGTTGTTCATTTCTACCACCCTAATTTATATATAAAATTTTACCATAGGAATATATCTGTGGGGAAAACAGCATATCTAGCTTTCTGTAGTATCCACAGTTCCAGGCATACATACACTGGGGTTCATGGAACATATGCCTCAAGGCTGAGGTGGGACTACTGTACTAGAAAGGTAGGAACCAGATTGGTGACAATTGACTGAATTATGAGGGTAGTCTGACTTAGTAACAGAATAATATGGGACATGTTAGGCATGGGTAGATGCCAATGGCATGGGTAATGCTTCCTGTGGCTGGTGTCACTACAGTTGGTCATAGAAGAGTAGGTCTGGCTGGAAAAGGCAGCCAGCTCCCTCCTGAAGCATGTGTGACACTTCTATGAGCTCAGCTATGACAAACTTAGGAAGCTATAGGCAGAGAAAATAACGGACTTAAAATGTCATTCTGTATTTCAAAGAGAGTAATTGTTAAGGGCCTATGATTTATAAAGCTAAATTAACAATGTGGATTAAGTGGAAACATACATTTCTGATAATCCTTAATGGATCTGAGTGATAGTTTAAACTGAAATACTTTTCTGATGATCTAAAATAAGAGAAACAATGTTTTAGATAGAAAAGCGTTCCTTCATTTTTAAAGGTTGTATAAAACAAATTTGCATTTGTACCTTCACTATTTAAAATTAAAGATTTTGTTCAAATCCCCCTTGTCAGGTTCTCCCTTGTCCCTCCATTTCTCAATCAGAAACACAGTCAGTGAGAATGGGAAAATCCAATCAGAGTACTTCCAAAAGTATTTTGATTGGGGAATTTAAATGAGGCGCACTTCATGATTTCTCTGATACTGCTCAGTGATACAGGATTTCCAAAAAGCTTTTTTCCAAAAGAACTAGACACATTTTATGTGTTTCTGAGTACAGCATTGTAGAAGAGCTTGTTTTTGAGGGAAACATACCAGAAACCTCTCTGGAGACAGGAAATTAGTGCATGTACAGTACAATTAATTTTGACCATACTTTTTAATTGGGTTCCCCTGGGAGCCAAAAGGTATTGGAGGAATATGGAATTCTACTAATAATATTAGACTTTTCATGAAGCAAATGGAAACATGAAAAATTATCTTCCTTAATTATTTTTCAAATTTCCATTTGATTATTATTTTAAAAGAAGATAGACTCTCATAGGCTTCCTTGTATATTTCAATAAGAGAAAACATTATTTATGAGGTTGGAATTTAATTGGGACTCAGAGGATATTCCAATGTAGGTGATTCTACAGTGCAAACAAGGTTGAAGAAGCATTTTTTTTTTTTAGTACAGCAGAGGTTCTCTTTGGGGAAGGTCATGCATTTTTAGGCAAGTGATTTAGCAAAACATAGATTTCTTAAAATAAATACTTTTATATATGTATTTAGGGAGAATACATAATATGTGTGACACAAGGGTGATTATTTTATAGTTCAAATTTGGTTGGGTCATTAGCACAGTGGATTCTAGTCTTTGATTAATGATGTTATGGGATTTGAAAACCAGGTAGGTGGTCTATGTTCTTCCAAAATAATCCAAGCTAAAAAATAGCTGCTAACTTCTGTAATAGAGAGCTTTTGTGGTGCTGAAAGAATTGATAATGGTAAACAGTGCTTTCCTATTATCAGGCAGTGGTCAAATCAAGATAAAACCCGATAGCATGAGTGTCTCTGGAGAAGTCACCTCACTCTTATATCAACAGCAACCAGGAAATCCCTGACCTTGGAACATTGGATATGCTCAGTGATATTCAACTGAAGTTGAATTTTTTGCTTGCTTGCTTTCTCTTTGCTCTCCTTTCTTTTTTTATTGAGTCACATTAAAGAAACATTGTAGAACTGAGTCTCTGAAAAAACACAGTGGAAAAAATACATTGTTTTAGATTCACCACTTTAGGAATGATTCATAAAATAAAAAGAAGAAAACAGGGGAAAGCTCATTGACATTGGTCTTGGCAACAAATTTTGGATATAACAACAGAAACAGGCAAAAATAGCAAAAGTGGAAACATGGGACATCACTGAGCAAAAAGCTTCTGCACAACAAAGGAAGAAATCAACAAAAAAAAGATGAGCTTTTGAATCAGGCAATGGGCATTGACTAGAAGAACTTGAGAAGTAGGATAGGTGTCTAGATGTCTTGAAAAGACTGTTAGCAGGAATGTGAATGCTATAGATTCTCCTAATGAAGGCTCAGAAGAAAGTTTGAAGCATTGTACAAAAAACATAAATCATCTTAGAAATGACCTAAATTGCATGAACAGACTGCTAGTAAAAATATGACGGATGTTTAAGGCACTGCTGGTGAGGGCTCGAAAGAAATGAGGAGACTACTATTGGAACCTGGTAAGAATATCCTTGTTATAAAGTGGCAGAAAGCTTAACAAACTAGTGTCCTGCAGTTATATGGAAAGCAGAACTTAGAAATGCTGGATTGAATATTTAGCTGAGGAAATTTCCAAGCAAATAATAGAAATATCTTGCTCCTTAAAATAAATATGAGAGAGAAGACATAAATTGAGGCAAGAACTGTTAAATGAAAAGAAAGAGGATTTGGTGATTTAGTAAATTAGAACAGTACCAATTTAGAGTGTAAATAATTTATCATTTAATAAAATGGTCTATGAAGTCAGAGGGCTAAATATTTACCCTGATTATCAACATAATTACTGTGATTTGGGGCAATGACTAAGCTTTCGTTGCATCCTTGTCTTCATCTCTCAAGTAGTTATATAAATATTTCATGCTTCATTAAACTCTTGCAAAAATTAAAGGAGTAAATAAATATACAGCATTTAGAATTGTAATTGGCTCTATAAATCTTAGTTTTATTTTCAGGAACTTAGAATTGTTTTATTATCAAGAATTTAGAGGACTTAGTGCTTATGTACTCTACTTATCTGTTTTGGAACATACAGGATTGTTTTCTCCCATGAGACCAGAACTACATTATTAGGGAAAAAATAAATCTAATGTTTATTGTCTGTGATATGCCATAATCACTGTAGTAGTTGCTTAACTGTAATTATTTATTTCAGCCCTCAAAACTTTCCTGAGACAAAAATATTCACCATTTCTCTTAAAAAGAATGGAATGCTGATTACCTTGCTGAAGATCATATATCTCAGAAACAAATAATAAAAATGGGTATCCAAGACATTTGTATTTGTAGTTTTCCTGTGTTCATTTATCTGTCTCTCTTGTTTATGGTTATGACTGATTCATTATAAAAAATGCAAACAGGAATTTTAAAGTAATTGTTAAATTGTTAAATTAATGCTCTCTGGGAAACATTTACGAGGATTAGAAAACAAAAATATTGTCTTTTTAAAAAAACAATGGTCCTTACTCTCATAAAATGGCTGTTAAAACTGGATTTCCAGTTTGTATGATAAAAATCTCAAAACATCATTCAGATTTCCTCAACCTTATATTTTAAAGTTATAACATAGATATTTTAAATTTCCCAAATGATGTGACTTCCAAAAAGTATTTTCAGGTTAGTAGACAATAGCATTTTTAAATATATATATATCCCAAGGTTTAAAGCATACAAATATTATTTTACACACCTTTAAGGCTTACACATTCCAACTTTGAATAACTTTAATTTGTGGCACCACTTCCAAAGAGCTTGATATTCTCTGGATTAATTTGCACATTTAAATTCTGAAACTAAAACCAGTGGGCTAACCTCATACAATGTAAGGTCATATTTTATCTGTTATCATGAGGTGCTAACCATCTTCTCTTGCTGATGGGTCTACAATTTTTACTATCTCAAAATGAATTTCTTCAGAAAAGAATTATAATTTTTTGAGATGGGGATAGTGTCTATTTTACCATTCAAGCCTATTACTTAGCATAGCTCCTGACACCTAGTAGGGGAACCAAAAAATAATTATAGAGAAATAATCATCAATGTGTGTTGGGTCAAGAGAGCCAAGGAAACTATAAAGTTCAGATTGGTGACAGCCAGATTTAACAGAGGACTTCAATACAGAGATAGTGAAGGGCTGAGTCAGAAAGACTACAGCACTCAAAGGAAAAATTGTGTGGGTTTTATAGAAATCAATCTTTAGCCAAACAGATGTTCCCATGGGTCTGGGCAGGATACAGGTGCAAGATTTTCTGTCTCTTGGTATGTGGGACTTGAGTCCTGCAAGATATTTCCCAGTTCCTCTCTGAGCCTGCAATTTCTCTAAAAATTAAATACAAAATATCACAATTAGTTTTCTTGTTTCTGCCTTCTCTACATTCTTGACCTAATATTTGGTGGCCTGAACAGGGACATCTCTTCCACGTTATTGCACCATCACCAGCAAATCTAATGAGGTGGAGGTGAATTTTTCTGGAGCCCATTTCAGGAGTGCACAGCTGATTGCAGGGCTGAAGACCTAGCACTAGGCCTGCCCACTTCACTGCTGGGACCTGTCCCCATGAGACTCCTTGATTTGGGTGATACCCTCATTGAGCCTCTCATTAATTCCAGAGGGAAGGCAGCCATTGGGAACACCCTTTGCTGGCCCGTTTTCTCATCCAAGAAATGGATTCTCCTTTGCTTCTTAGGGGCAATTATGTGGAATTCCCTTTCCATTCTGCCACTGGATCCCCCTTTGGTCACGAATTTACACTCAGCTTCTCAGACCTCCTGCCTAGATGCCTCACTTCTTATTGTAATTCTGTTTGGCCCCAGTATAAATACTGTTGACCCGTAAATGGGACCCTCAGTTCAAACATACTCTGAGACCTCGACAATTATTGTTGTCATCTCAGGAAGTGGAGTGAGATTTCCTATATTCTTCCCTTTTTTAACTCTTGCAATCCAGCACTGTTCCACTTCATCCTCCCGTCATGCCATATCTTTCTTCATTCCTCCAACTTCCATCTCCCCCTTTTACCCAATCCCTACTTTTGATCCTTCTGACTCAGCGCCTCTGCCAACCTATCCTCATCCTACTCCCGTTTGCCCTTCAGACTCCTCACCCTTGCCCACTCTGTGTCCAGAGTCTCCAAAAACCATCCTTCTGCCTCTTCTACCAATGCTCCATTCCTTCTCTTCTTGAAATCCCAAGCCCCTTCCTTCTCCCCCCAAACTCTTCCTGTCTTTCCTGCCTTTCACCAGCTTCCAGTGATATACAAATCTTGATCCAGAATCCACAGAGGGAAGATCAATTCTGGCCATGCAGTTCCTATCACAGGTGACCCCAGATATTCCCCACAAACTACAGAAGCTAGGTAAAGGACCCCAACCTCCTCAATGGGAACTCCTTGACCTGGCCTTTAAAGTCGTCAACAAGAGAATGAATATGAAAAACAAGCAAATGAAAAGGGGAGGGCTAAATAACAACTATTGGCCTTTTCTTCAACCATGGCCCCCAATCAAAGGAAACCTCATTCACTGGGAAGACATAGAGTCCCACCCCATGCCTGCTTTACATGTGGACAGTCTGACCACGGGAGAAAATCCTACCTTTCTCCAGGGCTTCTGCCCTGTCCCTTCCCTCTTTGTGGGTGAGTCAACCACTGGAAATCTGAATGCCCAATTGCCCCACTGGACATTGGCCTTTGGATCCAGTTCGTGGCCTCCCCAACCTGCTGCCTTTACTGAAGACTGAAAAAACCCAGCCTTGTCATTGGCCTTCACATTCACCAGCTCATCAACGGGCCAAGAGTAAGTCTCTTGGTCATGGGTAAGCACCATTCCTTCCTCACTGATAATCTTCAGAGTAGAATGAAAATGTAGAATTCTTCAAATGTGAGTTTTCTGCTACTTACTCTCAGAGGGGAAAAGTGTTTTAAGTATAATTTTGACTATGAAGTAGTTAATTTTTTCTGATTTAGGTTTTTCAAATGTATTGTAAAAAAATTATGCAATATTTACTTAACCTCAGTATTTGGAAACAAGAAAGATCATTCATCTCTTCCAAAGTAGCATTATGAATAATTGTTTTTCCAACATGTTTCTGCGATGGCTAATATTTGATATGCTATTGCTAATTAAGATCTGTATAGAAAACATTTGCATAATTCTACTTTGATCAAAATACTTAAAGTAATATCTTGTGTTTGAATTCTTAATTGTTAAATTAGATGTTTAGATAATTAGGTAAATAGTTGAATTTATGGTTGGATATATGACAACAGTAAGTGACTGTTTTTCACATCTAACCATGCAATTTTGTAGATGGACAGTGTGTTGAGAGTGTAGCTAAACTACTCAATCATGTTGCTGATTTGGCATCTGTTTTGTGTAGTCAAGTAGCAGGTAACAAGGAGCAACTGCAGGGGCCCTGAGCTGACATTAACACCTTCCTCAATTGCATACTCTCGATAACAAACCTCAGAGTTCAAAGTAAATGTAAGTTCTTGGTATAAATCCACCAACTGCCCTTGTGACAAACAGTCTCCTCTGTCCCCCAGGGAAATCCCATTAAGTGATCGTTAGATAAAAGCATACCAAAACCCTGCTCCTTTTGGTTTGAATATGGTCACATAGCAGGGAACCCCAAAGTTCTCCCCACTCAGACCCTAATAAAGGCATGTGCCCAAGTACTGCCCTGCTCTCTCTGCCTGCAGCCAGCCTTGTCTTCCCCAGGTGTCGCCTTGAAGAGTGCTGTGCCCTCCTCCAGGGATTGTGAGTAATGACGTCTCCTATTCCACTTTCCTTTCTCACCATGGCTCACCGTATTATACCCTATATACTCTGGGAACTACTTAATCAATGTTAAATTAGCAAAGTCACAAAACAGTGGGAAGTAGAACTATTTTGGTGGGTAGGAATTGAGATGAGGGCTGGAAGGAGGATTGATTTATTGCCAGTTATATTTGTTCAGAAGTTGGTGATTTATGCCCAACTCAAATGATAGGAATGTACATATGTGCAGAATAAGAAACAGTCACTCAGTGAGGTCAAATTATTGTTCAAAAGACAGTACTTAAAAGTCACACAAATTAGCACCATGAAGACTACTGAAATGCAATAAAAATCATAAATATATTCTATGTTTATTTGTTTACTTATGTTTATCTACTGTTTCTTATACATATACGTGTATGTGCATGCATATGTGTATATAAATATATATAAGTGTATATACAATAGATGGTGTAAAATACACATACAGTAGAAATACCTAATGATATAATCAGTGATTAGAGAAGTCAAACTAGCTGTAATTTATCTTTTTCCAAAATGGGTTTACTTTTAAAAATTAGTAGATGATTCTATTTTAATTATTTTCTCTCTAAATTATCTCTAATCCTGAAAAAATAGCATGTCTGTGGTGAAGAACATGAGTTACAAACTATGACCACTTATGAGAGAAAAATTATTCCCAGGTGATAAGCAATTAGTAGGATTCATGCAAAAGATTTATTTTCCCTTGATTTATTCTTATCATAAACATTCTCTGCTTCAGAGAAATAGAAAGTTAGGCAACTAAGAACAGAGATCCATTTATGGATTCTGTTGATATTTTTATGATTATATCTTCATTTAAAGAATATCGTTCGATGGACACACATTGTTTCTTAGTGAGAAACTACTCTAAGATATGACTTGTGAAAATCACATCAGAGTACCTGAATTTATTCTTGGTTTTACAAATAACCCTGAGACGCAGAGTTCCCTCTTTGTTTTGCTCCTGGCGGTCTTTACAGTCACTTTGCTGGGCAACTTCCTTATTTCCATAGTCACCAGTGTGGATCCTGCTCCTCAAACACACAAATACTTCTTCCTCTGAAACCTAACATTTCTTGAAGTCTGTTTCATGTTGGTCATTGGGCCAAAGATGCTCGCAGATCAGTGGTCTCCAGGGAAATCACCTCATTTATAGGCTGTGGTACCCAGATGTACTTCTTTTTCAGCAGTTCTGAATGTTTCCTCCTTTCTGATGGCTGATAATTGCTTTGCGGCCATCTGTAACCCTCTCACTGTTTAGCATAATGAATGGGTCCCGGTGCTTGTGGACGGCTTAGAGGCTTTAGGGTGCCTGGCATTCCTGTCTCAAGCTGCAGACATCTCAACATCTCAGATAATGGTCTTTCCTTTGTGTGGCTGAAACATCACAGACCACCTGTCTTTGTGATGGTCCTCCTGTGTTGAAAGTAATCACTCAGGATACAACCATGTATGAAATGCAAGTATTTACCTCCATGCTACTGTTTATTATGTTTCCTTTTTCCCTCATTTTGGCCTCCTACACCCACATTATCGTAACAACCCAGAGGAAGCCCTCTGCTGCTGGATGACAGAACGCATTCTCTACTTGTTCGTCACACCTCATGTGGTGTTCCTTTTCTATGGAATGGCCAGTTTGACCTTCTCACAGCCCAAATACCATCTGTTACCTGAGAGTAAGAAGCTAATGTCACTGTCCCATGCTGTCATCACTCCAATGTTGAACCCCATCATCTACAGTCTAAGGAACAATGAAGTGAAGGGGACAGCCAAGAGGATAATTACTTGAAGTTCTTGCAGAAGTTACATGTGTTTTCAGTCCTATTGTAATGTAAACATCTTATTGTAGATAAAACCTCAGTATTTTTATCATGTGAAAATCAGTAAGGCTAAATCATTTACCATCAATCTATGATTAGAATCTAAAACGTAAAGATAATTCTCCCATGATAAGTGCTAGAGAGAAAAAGGTCTTTTTATGGACATTTCAACTGCGATTTCCTAGATTTAGACTATATTTCCCAAACCTAGTGCTTCTTTTCTCCTGAAGATAGCTGACTCAGACTGTATAAATCTCTACTCCTTAATTTATCAGTTGGTCATAATGTGGAATTTTTAATCACAGATGCCTTTTTCTTTTTTACTTTATTATGTTGATATCTCATTATGATACAATTTACTGAAAGCTGAAGTAGGTTTTCCACTGTGGTCAAAATACTTGAAATATTCTATTCCTAATAAATCTTTCCTTGCTTTATTTGTAATTTGAATTTGGAGAGCATCAGCTTTATCTACCTTTAGCTATTAATACTATCTGCTTTATTATTTCATATTTTCTTGTGAATCCTCTTTTCTTTGCTCTGTAATCCGCCAATTCAATTACTCTGCTCTTTCAAACACCACCTTTCCAAATTCGTGAGTCATATTTTTATTGTCATTGAAATGAATCTCAGTAATATTTAGCACAATTGACCGCTACCTTTTATTTACATAATTTATTTGCCGTGATTAAATGACATATTATTATGTGGGTTTCTCTGAGTGTACTGGGTTTTTTTGCTGGTTTCTCTTGTGACTGGTTCATTACTACTTAGAATCCCCAGAGCTCTAAGGCTTCATATGAAACCTTCTCCTTTATGGTCCTTATTGTCACTCCACTCATTCTAATGATGCAGCACTTCTGATTCTAGATTGTATGTGTATGTGTGTTTGTATAAGCTGGCTAAAATGTTTCAAAATTGCTGACAAATTTGAAAGAGTAGAATGAAGAAGCTTAGAGAATACTAGCAGAAAAAAAATTTAAAAACCCAATAATTCAGAATATCAATTTACAAAGTGATGAAAAACCAAAGCTAAAAGAAACTCTTTAAGGCAATCAGGGGAAAATACATACTCCCTACATAGCAAAAAGAATAGCAGTTATACTTGACTTCTGTTCAGAAGCATTGCAAGCAGAAAGACAATTGAGTTGACAACCTATAATTTTAAGTACAAAAATGAAAGTGAAATGAAATTTTTCTTAGATAAACTAAAACACCAGGAATATATGGCCAGCAAACCTACATTACAAGAGATGTTAAAGGATTTCCTTCCAGCAAAATCCAAATGATATGTTAAAAAATTGTATTTCTCAAAGAATGAGGAGCTTCAAAAATGGAGCAAAGGAAGGTAAAATTTAATCTGCTTTCTAATTTTAATCCATCTAAAATTTAAGTGACTGAAACAATGATGGTAAAATGTTTTGTATATTTAATGAAATTAATGGCAAAAATATAAGAGATGAAAGGAATATTTTAGGGATATATGATCATAAATTGCTTACACTTGAAGGGTGGTGGTATAAACTTTTTTAGGTAGGCAAAGTAATTTGAAATGTATGTTCCAAACCAGTGGGCAAATGACAAAAGGTTTTAAAAATATTCAAATATTTGTAAGTTAGGAAATACTCTTTAAAATATAGTGTTAGGGAGGAAGTCTCAAGAAAATTGCAAAAATTTGACATGAGTCCACAGTAACACACATAAGTGTGGGAGAAGAAACTGGTATTACTTAAGGAAGAATCCAAATATAGATAGATATAGATAGATAGATAGATGATAGATAGATAGATAGATATGTTGGCAGTCAGGAAGGTAGGTACTCCTTCTAGGAAGTGGATCTTATTAAACCTTCTCCCTTCCTTATACGTGGGCTGTTTTAGTGACTTGCTTCCAAGAAGATATTATAGACAGGGAAAAACAGCACTTTTTTTTACTGGAAAACTATATATTAAACAAGTTGTCAAGGAAAATATTAAGAGTGATTAGTCACATTGATGCCATTTACCCTCTGATATGATTAAATGATAAGCACTTGGCCATTCTCGTATTCTTTCCCTAAATACCAAACACCACCCATTCCTTAATAAAAAAAGAGAGAGAGAAATCCAAACTGAAGAACATTTTTTAAATTGCTTGACATGTCTCCTCTAAATTACAAGTAAATGAACAAGAAAAGACTGAAAAGCAAAGTCCAGACAACACTATGTAGACTGCATGAGTAAATGCAATGTAGTATCCTGGATTAGATGCTGTAATAAAAAAAAAAGGAAAACAGAAACTAATTATTGAAACAGAAAAAATTTAGGTCTCTAGGTAATAGTAGTGAACCAATGCTTCCTTTTTGTTATATATTTTATTTTAACAATAGGATACTGATAATATGAGATTTGTATATTCACAGAAACTGGGTCAATTTTTCCCAAATAAGAGTTGAAAAACAACCTGCCCCCTGAAACATCAACACGAACTAAATATGTCAGAACAAAATAGTACTGAGAAGCCAGGGTCCAGGAGAGAAGGATACTTACTAAGTGAATCCCCTACATTTTTAAGTTTTCTCTTTGAGCCTCTTGCTCTTTTGCATGCACTGCATGGAAAATGCCCCAGCAGAAAATGGTGGACCACTGCTTTCCTCTCTCACATGGGGCTGGGGAGAAACAAACTGAATTCTATGAATGCATCTGTCAGTCTAAACAAGACCTTTTTTAGAGACAATAAAAACCTCTCTAAAGGGAATTGTTGACTCACGAGCCTGACATTTTGCAATGTTACTTCCCTAAACTCATTTGATAAATCCTTAGTAAAAAAACAATGGAAAACTGAGGCCACCAGTACAACATAACATCTGCTTGCTAAAGAATCTGAGAATCTAAGGGGAAATACCGGCAATCTCCTAGTCTCTGAAGACAAAACCGTGAAGCTATGATTTGCCAAAGTGGAAGGGCATGGGTAAATATCTAGGCTTTTAGTGGAGACCACTGAAATCTTACAGCCTAAAAATAAGCACAGTGAATTCATCATTTCACAAAAAGCATGGAGCAGATTTGAACAATCTCATTACATGTTTTTGTCAAGGTTGTCTGTCTTTACCTCTGTTCCAGAATAAATTAATTCCTATTTGACAGAACAAATCATCATCCAGTCTTTAACATTTGCATAGTTTTAAATATCCAACAAAAATTCACATGAGTACAAGAGGGAGGCTCAAATGACCAAAATCATGAAAATAACTGAAATTTCATGAGGCCTAAGTACATCTACATATATTTATCACACAGTCTGTAAAATAATTGGAAATGATATTTTCATTCAGGATCTAAGAAATATATGATTTTAAATGATTAGTATTGATGTTCAGGAAACACTTATCCAGTATTTGGAAGCAGAGAACAGGAGTTCTTGAGCTGGAAAATTAGGAAAAATATACAGAATTATTCTTAGAAAAAAAGTATGAACGTATGTTCTTCACAATAGGACACAGTAAAGAAATTAAATATGAAATATCAGTCCTAGGAAACTAGTTTTTGATAATAAGAAAGATTTGGTAGAAAATGAGTAAAGCAAGTATCCCAAAGGTTTAACAACAAGAAAAACTTCTTATCTTACTTAAATCTTCAGGCTGCTATGTTGAAACTCTTCCATGAAGTCATTGTATCTCTGATCTGGTGTGGCCTGCAAAGGGGTCCACAACCTGGGTGTGTTTTTTCTTATTGATTCCCCATACCTGGGGTAATTGCTCATACTCATGGCTCCTAGGGGCTTGTCACTTATCTTCAGTGGAATGATGGGTGAATAAAGAATAAAAGGAGAGCAAGCCCTATTTGTCAAGCAATAATCCCTGAATATGTTAGGCAGAAAAAGAGACCTAAACAGGGTGGAGAGAAAATAAGGAAAGTAAAGACCATTAAAAGGGACTCAAAGAATTAACCAGATAAACTTAGAAAGCCAGAAAAGACTCACAGAGTTAATGAGTTAATCAGTTGAAGCTCCAAAGGCAAGTAGTAACTTAGAATATCTGGGTATTCCCCAGATAAAGAACAGTATCTGAGCACAGCCCATGTCTTCATTGTACTGATTAGATAATGCCATTGTGATATTTACTTACCCTGCCAAAAGCCCAGTTTATTCTTTAACTTAACCTATATGCTGTTTTTTCCTTCTTTCTGCCCCTGAATCAAGTAACTTTGTCACCAGGGCAGGAAGAAGACCTTGCAAGTATAAATAAACCTAGGTAGAAAAGAATGATAGGAACCAGACCCACACAGTCACCTAAATAACACTGTTCTTAAGACAGAACTTCAGAGGAATTATGAATCACCTGTGTACATCATACCTTATGCTCTTACCCAAAATGCCCTATAAAACTCCTTAAGCACACCCCCTATCTGAGGTTTCCCACAGTTGCATTTCTTTGAATGTGTCACTCTCTCTGTTCCACTTCAGATGGGGAGGGGCTACTGAGAGTTCTGTGCTTGCAAGTTCCCATCTCCTGGGTGACTTGGACGCAGCTGCCAATATACCATCATGCTCCTTAGTATCCTGCCTGAAAATCTCCTTTCTTTGCCTTTGGAAAGTTCTTGGAAGATAATCTCACTCCATCCAATGCTCTGTGGTTCCCCAAATCCTGGGGTGGTAGGGACTCAGTTCCCATGGAACGCAGATTCAAGCAGACACTGGACACCAGGTAACCCTAGCTTTAGGAGTTGGCAGGGGATTATGCTCTATGCCAAATCGGAGTTCAATGATCTTCCCTTTCCTCCCTCTGTTTTTCCTTCCTCTTTGGTTTATTCAAGTAAACCTTTGCCTACCCTGACTCTGGCCCACTCCTCATGTGGAATGCATTCAAATTAAACTTTCACTCTGCTTCACAACTGTGTCTCTGCCCTTCAGTTCTTTGTTGTGGCAGGGACAAGAACTGAGGAGGACAAACTCAGCTGCCTAACAGAAATTGCACATTATCTCTATTTACATTTTTGAACAGAACTCAGATACATGGCTACAATAAATTGCAAGGAAGGCTAATTATAGATATAGGTTAATAATCTGTTAACATAGAAGAAATGGACAATGCTTTGCAATTCTGAAATTTTTAAGATCTACAGATCCTTTAGATAATATCACAAAGACTATTTGGAGGAAAGATGGCTTTCAGAATAGAAATCGAATGGCATATAGGACATGAAATGCTAGGTGTACCTGGAGAATTAATCATGGTGTATTTGGCCTGAGGAACAATTTTTTCTATGACAGGCTAAATTCTCCAATTTATATTGTCACTTTTATTACCAATTAAAATAATTTTATTTTGTTTCCAAATCCTTGGGTCTATATATAGGATTGCAAATCATCAGTATGGGAAGGCAAGCATATATTAGGGAAATCTATACTGAATTATTTGGAGAGTTTTAATTAGTGTTTTCTTTTTCAGTACTTATTGTTAAAAATATTTAGTGCCTATTAAAAGCCTTTGGACATATATAAATATTTGATCCTTTGGGAATAGTATGCTTACATCTCATATCCTACTGAGAATTCTTCATAATCATTAGATGTTCCCCTTCAGAGTACAAAAAGTATAAATACTCCATGAGATTAGTGTTGGTTAATTTATATGGCATTGCAAATAACACTTGGAAAAGTATTTTATTACATGAAGATGTAAATGGTAGTAATGGGAATATTTAATACAGGAGTCTAAAATCTGAAAAAAAAACACAAAGTGTTTAGAAAGTTGCCATTTATAACAAGGAAAACAGGCATATATTGCAGTTAGTGTGAGATCCATCAGAGAGGAATGGAGGGCCAGTGTGCTCTCTACAGCTGGATGATAACATAGATAAATGTGGAAGCAGAGGAGGTAAATTTTGTAAAAAAAAATCTGAGCATATTGCATCTTCTTAAAAATGGTATTTGAGTTTTTAAGTGTTTTTGGCAGACTGTCTTAGGGCTCAAAAATATGAAAATAATGGGCATATCTAAAATTTAAAGACCATTTCCTGTAAGATATATTTTAGCCAATTTTTTCTAATTTTAGCATTATACTTCTAATGTTAACTTTTTTAACCTTTAAAATTTTGATTTAGGGAAAATGATGAAAGAATATAAATGGAATACAATCATAATTTAATATTAAAAACTGTTCCTTTTAAAAATTTATCTGATAGTCACAATATGTAATACAACTAAGCATACTGCATTCACAGGCCTGCCTTCTAATGGTTTGCTAATGTGAACTTTCTTAATTTTTTACAGTGTGTTTTGGTAAGAGTTGGTGTATTTGACATTTAATAATTCTAATTAGGTGTATTAGATATATGCATTCCTGCAATATTGCCATTGGTGTTATTTCTGTAAATGAGGGAAGATGTATAATTGCTTCACAGTTATGTGAATGTAAAAGGAGTGTGAATGTAAAGGGAAAAATGACAGTCATCTCTTTTCACCCAAATTGTGTACATTATTAACATAACTTTGGAGAAGGTCTCATTTTGTGTATCTTAGTATCCTCCTATAAACTCCCCTAGATATTATAGGGAACTTTTATTTTACTTTGTATGTTATTTTAATTTATGTATGTGCCTTTTCAAAAACAATGCATGCTTTATAGGTTGGAAACAATTACCTTGATATTGTCAAGACAGCAATTATCAAGACACAACTCATTGTGTTATCTAGGGTCTTTCACTAAAATTTAAACATTTTCTGTTTAATGATGAAGATACCAAGGAAGATAATTTTCTTTAGTGACATTATTAATCTTTTCCTTAAAGAAATACACTAAAATCTGTCCTATAATTATTTTCACAAAACATATTTCAAAAGGACAACTTAGGAAAACACATTCTTTCAAATTATTCCTGAACTTCGATTTACTACCTGTGCAGAACTAAACAACATAACTGTCTTAATATATACCTGATGTTGAGAAGAGTTTTCTATAATTAACATTTTCTTAATTATGTGTTAGCCAAACATTTAAATATGCTATCTTAGGGAAAAGTATGCCTCCTGAAATTCATGTCACCACTATTCTGAGATTCACTATATGTTTAATAATTACCAAACACTCATTCCTCATCTCTTTTATGCCATGCTGATCTCAACATTATTCATCATTTCAGTCTTTGCTTAATAAAAAGAATAAGATAAAATAATCAAAAAGAAAAGTAGTAGAGAGAGATATGATTAGTTTTCTTCTTATTATTTTTAAAAATATTAACTGTTACATATTTATTTCTAATTTATGTATTTTTAATTTTTCAAAATTTTACTTATTAACATATTTTTAATATTCTTTGGAATTTTTAACCAAACTCACTCTCCTATCTCTAAAAAACCTTTCTTACCTCTATCTCTTCTTTGACGTCTCATACTTCATACAATGTCCTGAATACATATTTTTATATTTCTATCTACTTTCATAGTTTTCCCCTTATTTTTCACTTTATTTTAACTAGTCTATTCTCAAATGCACAACATGCAGAGGAAAACTGAAATTATCATTGTGGCTACTTATTTTCTCAGAGTATGAGGTAGGTAGAGTAGTAATCATAACCGAGTTTCATGAGACATAAGTTGTGTGTGTTCGTTTATGTGTGTGTGTGTGTGTGTGTGTGTGTGTGTGTGTGAAGAGAGAGACAAATGCAAACATGGCTGAAACACTAATAATAACAGGTATTGATTTCCTTCTCATATGCAAACTTCTTATATTAAACAGAAATAGCATCCATTCCAAAGTCTTGCATAAATCCGAGAGAGAAAAAGATTTCATTCCAGGTTTTGAAAATCCCCTCTAACTTCTTTACAAATTTATCACATAAAAAAATGAACAGTTACTGTCATCATATAGGTTATCCTCTGGTAGAATTGCAAACTAAAGACTGAACTCTCTGTCCAGATACTCTGGAAAGGCAAACTGTTGTTCTTCCTGCCATGACCACCTTTAGAACGTGAAGGAGCCTTGTGTTGCTTTAGCTGAAACATCACCTTAACCACTATTATCATGTAACTTTCCCTTTGGGATCCTCATTTTCTTCTTCTTTTTCTTTTTGTCCATTTAGTCCTGGACAAGTAGAGGACAGTAATGGGGAACCACCCAAGAGTGACAGTGTTTATCCTGGCGGGTGTGACTGATGATCCCCAACTGGAGGTGGGGGTGTTTACCTTCCCGCTTCCCACCCACCTGCTCAGCATCACCGGCAATCTGACATCATCACACTCACCCTGCGGGATACTCATCTCAAGACCCCCATGTATTTCTTCCTTCGCAGTTTTTCCTTCTTAGAAATTTTCTATATCACTACATGCGTCCCTAAATTGCTGGTGATGATGGCAACTGGGGACAAAACCATTTCCTATAAAAGCTGTTTTGCTCAAGTGTTTTTTGCCTTCCTTCTTGGAGCCTCTGAATTTTACCTGCTGGCAGCTACGTCCTATGACCACTATGTTGCCATCTGTAAGCCCCTGCGTTACACAGCCATCAAGAGCACTAAAATATGCACACAGCTGGTCTTTTGTTGTTGGCTTGCAGGTTTTTTGGTCATCTTTCCACCTCTCCTCTTAGGCCTAAACTTTGATTTCTGTGACTCCAACATTGTTGATCATTTCTAGTGTGACACAACTCCCCTCCGGCAGATCTCCTGCTCGGGCACACGGCTCATTGAGACAATGGGATTTATTTCTGCCGTGATCACACTTGTGGTCACCTTGGCAAAGGTGATAATATCATATACGTATATTGTGTTAACAATTCTAAAAATCCCTTCAGCCAATCAGAGGAAAAAAGCTTTTTCAACATGTTCTGCTCACATGATTGTAATCTCCCTTTCTTATGGCAGCTGCATCTTCATGTATGTTGAACCATCAGTGAAACAAAGAGTATATTTTTCTAAGGGAATTACAGTTCTCAATATCTCTGTTGCACCACTTTTGAACCCTTTCATCTTCACCTTACGGAACCAACAGATTAAAAAATCCTTCATGAATATGATACACAGGGTTGTTTCTCTCCGAAACAGATGAATGTCCTATTGCATCACATGTAAAGAAACAAACAAAGGGACCCTGGTAATGCCAGTGTATCCAATCGTAGCTTCCAATACATAGTTTCCTCCATTATTTTGATTTCCTTGTTTGATATTTATCTTTATCTCATTCAAGCTTTATTTTCAAAAAGCTTGGTTTCAAAGAAGTTTATTTTATTTATAGTCTTCATTATAGATTATTTTCACTTTACATCTTTTCCTATTTATATCTGGAAAATCTGAGCAAAGTTCTTCAACGTGTAATTTTTATATTTGAATTCTAGTTAGTCAAGAAAATAAATATATTTAATTAATGTACATTCAATGTAGCATGCAATGTAAAGGTTATTATCATTCTTTATTTTCACTTAATTACAACTTACCTAAAAGTAATATTCATTTATATTTTTTGAAATACTACCAATTTTTGTGTTAACTCTACTTAATAAAGTAAAATTGTGCCATAGTTAGCAATTAGTGTTGATGTTGAATTTAGAACGTGTCTATTTAAAAAAGATAGTTGTTTTAAAGTACATTCTATGGAATCTAGTGGTTTTCTGTTAGTACATTGTTAACATTTAGAAGTATATATTTCAATTGTAGATTAAAAAATGTGTTTATTTTAAAAATTAATAATGACATACAATACTTATTAGGTGTTTCCATACTCAAAAAGCTCTCTTTAATACCTTGGAATACTTCTGAAACTACCTGGAAACTGCTTGTAAATGATTGTTAAATAAGGAGAACAATGCAAATTCAATGTATTTATTCTTTCCATTTGTATCTAATATACATGTATAACTATACTTTCTACCAGTGAAACCAAACTAGTAGAATAAACTAAACCTTTTCCTTAGGATTTTTTAATTCTTGTCATAGTCTGGAAATTCAGGGATGAAATTTCATTGTCATGATCATAATTTTAAAATATTAAATATAATAAAGAATTTTTTCACAGAAACACAGCATGTTATGTGATTTTTTTTCCAGAAATGTCTGTGAATTAGGCCAAAACTTATTTTTCATTTCCCTTTTATTTTAAGTTTTTCTTTGATTTGAAGAAAATATCTTTGGAAAATGTTATCTAGAACACCAAAATAAAACATAGCCAGGAGAAAAGTCGATATAGCCTGTAATGGACTGGAGAGTTTTGTAGGTTTTTGTATATCTGTCAATGAGCTAGATCTTAAAAAGATATTTGAGTCATAAATATGATTTCAGGAATAATGGCTTTTGAAACAATTGATTACATTATCCTTTGATCATTCATATATATACATTTTCCATTTTGCGAAAATTGGTCTTATGATCCTTGTGCATTATCTAACTATTAAAAATTTTAAGAGCATTGAAAATGAAAAAAAATACATGTAACATAATGAGGCAATCTAACAAAACCAAAACCTAAAGCTCTCTCAATATTCTTTTTAGTTTGGATTCTGCATCATCCTGAAGGAGTTTGTTTAAAAACAGACTGAATAAGTTAAACCACCTTATTGTCACTGAATTTTCGAAATGTGTTATTTATATACTTTTAAATGTCATCTACTAGTTTTTTATCATATAGGATTTCTGTAACTCTTTATAAAGACTGAGCACTTTCTAAACCAAGACTTCCCCATTCTCAGTGCTTCCTGCTTGCAGGAAGGTTAAAATTACATCACCTGGCTTCTCTTTATTTCCATCCAATGGAAACCACTATCACTGGCCTCTGAATGCTGAACTCCCAGTTTGCTTAATAGTGCTGAATTTTTTCAATTTGGTCTTGAAATAGTAACACAACTTTTTAAATATAGGTACAATATTTTCTTAAGGAAACATCCACCAGAAAGGCTGAAATACTCACCCTGAAAAGCTTTCAACTTTCCTTTCTATTGAGGAAAGCTGAACAACCAATGCAATATAAAAATAAATTCTCTATTTGTTCACTACTTCCTAGATTGCATGCCTGGTAGGTGCTTTATATGTAATTCTGAAATGTGATAAGATAATGATTATTATTAGCATTATGCATAGGAGCAAAAGATAGCTCAGGGCAAGATCATTTTGAAAAACACAGAGGAAAAAATAGATCATAAAAATTTAAACTAAGGAAGATTTATTAATTTTTTCCAGTGAAGGAGCAGTGAATTATATAATGATTAGGGAAAGATTGCTTGTAGTAATGATTAGTAAAAGAGGAGAAAAATAACGCATGGGCATCAATCAAGAAAAATGGAGAAATTAATAAAATTAGTGATCTTCTTTACAGATGCTTAAATTGGGAATTTAGAGAAAGCAATTGCATAAGTACATCATAGAAATGCTAGGTATAAAGTGCACATAATAGAATATGAAAGAGTTAAATGATAATGTGAAAATAATATCGAGAATAATATGGGGTTCAACATTCTCCAACAATATTTACTTTCAGGGCAATTCTATTAAGACATACTAAAAAACATCTGTATGTGTAAATCTTGTCAATTTTTAAATGGTGAAAGAAATATTTGTAAAGAAAATTCAGAACTGAAAGACTTGAAAGTAATGAAGATGTTTGCAAAAATAATATGGCAAGGATCATAAGAAACTGGAAGACAATTGCCTCATGAGGAATGGACCAGCATAATAACTACAGCAAATACCTAATCCTGGTTTTGAAAAAACACCCAGTTATGCAGATCAACTTCTTATGGTTTGTACAACAAATGATTCAAGGCATTATAAATTAGAAATGATACATATCCCTTTATGTATCACTAAGGAGGATGAAGTTAAGGAAAGCACTTTTGATTGATCCTTTATTTCACTTTCCTACATTTATGTTTCTTTCCATACATCATATAGATGTAGGAAATCATCAACATGTTTCTTAGACTGAATATCAAATGACAAATAAATAGGTTGATAAAAGTAGCAAAAATTAAGATAATGAAAAAAAATGAACAAATGAGGTTTTACTGCATTGAGTAAAAATATACAATGATATCCAGAAGTTATAAATTAAATCCAGAAACTAGATGAAAATGAAATGTGAAAAATATAAATTGGTAGATATAATATGGATTTAAATGTCTGTTCTGGAGGGGAAGCTTTTGGAACCTGGGTTATAGGTGACACTGACATTTAGAATATACTTCAATAATTTTCTTTTGTATCATTAGAAAGTGTAATTGATTTGAATTACATTTGAACTTAAATGAAGTATTCATAGAGTAAGAAGTCAGAGTGAAAACAATCAAGTAAATTGCATTTTGGCAAATAGAAACTATTCAAGTTCATTAAGAGAGAATATCTGTCAGGATATTATTTCTAAACTGATCTGTTACATGACTTTCACTATCATATAATATTTTAAGCAGGAAAAAAGTACTCATGAATAGAATTCTACAAATGTGTCTTACTTTGGTTGCCAACATTTTAAAAACTGAAAAAAAATTGTTATTACTATTTTAATCATTTTATTGTGTAGTTATAAAATTCATAAAAGGGACATAAGAACCAATCAGTGGAGATAGGGTTCATTTGCTTTGACTGACAAATGAATTTTTGTTGCAAATTGTTATTTTCCAGTCTCTATTTCTCAAATGCAATGTTGAACATAATGGAGAACGTATCCTCCTTAGCCTGCTGAGTCTCTGTCTAAAAATTTTCATGCATTTCTTCCTCCAAAATTTCATCTTCTTAACAATCCCATTCACATTGGTCTGTATTCCTAAATTCCTGATAACCTCAATGACTGAAGACTAAACAATTGCCTAAATCATTGGTACAATTTTTTTTCATGTGTTTTGGGAGCCTCTTATGTTCTTATGTCCTATGACTACAGTGTTGTGATATAGAAACCACTTCATCACCTGATCATTCTGCATGATAAAACGTGCTCCTAACTTGTACCAACATGTACTGAGCTCATGGTAACTGGATTACTAGATTATTCTCTTACTATAGTTGAGGTACAGATCAAAGTTCATTTGATGGTATCTAGATATCAAATTGTTTCAGCAGGAGTTGCATTATCCACTGGATCATGAGAGAAGACCTCTATGAGACATAAAACAGAAAATAGCAAACCCATTAAATAAAAAATGCAATCTTTAGAAGATAAATATAATTAAGATCTCACTAGTTAGAATTATTGGGGAAAATGACAAGGCAAAAATTATTGACCGACAGGTGACATCAGGATAATTGACATTAAAAAAATGAAATATTATTAAAAAGTCTATGACTAGTAAATTTATATGAAATTAAATAATTAACTTCCAAAATATCCAGAATAAATTTATAAGTTGAATATAACTGATAAAGTAAGCAATATTTAGTTAGAAATGTTCCCATAGAAAAAAAGAGATCTAGAGCGCTTCACTTGTGAATTTTACCCATTTTTAAAAAAACTACTGTGTATATACAAATTCTTCCAAAAAAGGGAAAAGGAGGGAATACTTCTCAATTCATTCTTAAGCCATCACTATCATAATGCAGAAAATAGGCAACACATTAAAAGAAAATATAACTTTAAAAAACATACCTTATGAATAACAGATACAGAAACTCTAAAAGAATATTAAACAATTCAATCCAATAGTATGTAAAAAGGATAGTATACCATGACAAAGTGGGGTTTGTTTTGTCCATTCAACATTAGCAAGCATATCAATGGAATCCTTAAAATGTATGTGTCTACCAACAGAGTGCCAAATAATGTGAGGAAAAAATAACAGAATTGCAAAGAGAAAAAATGAATATACTATCATAGTTGAAAATGTCCAAAATGGATAAATCCAACAGTAATAAAATCAGAGAGGACATAGATGAATTTAACAATAAACATCAAATGAGACATCTATAGAATACATCAACCAACAATACCTATACACATATTCTCCTCAAGATCACCAACCTAGAACATGTTCTGGGCCATAAAACACATTTAACTGTTTTTGAAAAATATAAATCTTTCAATGTCTTCTCAGACCACAATGTTATTAAACTAGAAATCAATTAATATAAACTGAAAAATCCTAAATTATGTGGAGATTTAAATAAGACATCAAAAAATAAACCTCAGGAGAAATTTTAAATTTTTGAAATGAGTGAAATGAAACAACTTATTAAAATTTGTGGGATACAGTGAAAGCAGTGCCTCGAGGGAAATTTATAGCTTTGACTGCATCTATTAGAAAAAAAGAAATATCTATAACCAATAATCTGTTTCTAACATAGGACATAAACATTAAAATAATAATTAATTATGAATGATTCTATGACCACAAATTTAACAACTTATATGAGTCCCTATTTTGTCAAAACTCACACAAGAGAAAATAATATGCATTGAACTATATCTGTTAATAATTCAATTAATGTTTAATAACCTTCCAAAACAGAGAGCAGCTATCCTAGATACACAACCAGGTGAATTCTTCCAAACACCCCAAGCTTCAGGTGGTGACCTTTGTTTTCCGGCTTATGACCTACATGAACATCACTTGGGATGTTGGGAAAGTGACCATTATCTCCTCACCCACATGGGTTCCCACCTCCACAAACCCACGTACTCCTTTCTCAGAAATTTCTCATTATTAGAAGCTTCATTCACAACTGTCATTAGATTTAATGATTGCATTACTCAACTTTTTTCTTTTTCTTTTCTTGAGAATCACTGAATTTTACGTTCTGGCTGCCATGTCCTATGACCATTATATTGCCATCTACAAACCCCTGCATTACATGACCATCATGAACCATAGACTCTGCACACTCCTTGTTTTCTCTTCATGGCTACTTTCATTCTTAATCATATTCTCTACACTCATGTCTCTTTTGAACATTGTTACTGTACTCAGATCATGTAAATCTAATATTTTTGACGATTTATCTGTGATTATTTTCCCCTTCTGCAACTTTCTTGTTCAGACACAAAATTCCTAGAGATAATGAGGTTTTCCTGTGCTTTGTTTACTCTCATATTCACTTTGACATTGATAATTCTGTCCTACATGTATATCATCAGAACTGTTTTGAGGATTTCTTCTACTAGTCAGAGGACAGAGGTGTTTTCCAAGTGTTCATCCCATATTATTGTCATCTCCATCTCTAATGTCAGCTGCATATTTATATATATTAAACAATAAGCAAAAGACAGTCTCTGAGCAAGGGAGTTGTTGTGGAAATTCCTTTGTAGCCCCCATCAGCATGGACCCCTTCATTTATAGCCTAAGAAATCATCAGCACATCAAGAGAGAATTCATGGACATGGCATGGAAGACTATTTTTCACAAGCAGTTGAAATGATGTGGTGCAATGAATTAGGGACACATTGCAGAGCAACTTAAAAAACACAATCATGATATTTCAGTAGCATTTTCAAATCACAGTGTCCTTTTCATATTGTTCATTCATTTACTTATTTTCTAACAGTTCACAGCACATTTGTTTAATAAAATTCTCATTTAATTTAAATAATTTTTTATGTCTTTCAGACATTCATTTTGTGAACCTTGTTATTTGCAACTTCTTAAAAAATATTTTAAAAAGTAAAATTGTATTTTGAGCTTTGTTTAAAGAAAAAAATTTATCACCAGGAATGGAGGAGACACCATAAATATTGGTATCAAATTTTACTTTATACAGGAAATACAATTTTGTGATTTTGATTTGTGTTTGAAATGAATTCCCTTCACCATCTTACAGTTTCTCTAGGAAAAAATCATTAGATCTCCCCAATCTTTTCCTCCTCCTCTATCCCCTGGCAATGGCGATTCCACTATGTGATTCTGTGTTTCAGTGTTTTAGATATTTCATGCAAGTGAATTCATACAGTTTTTACCTATTGTGAATGCCAGTTTATTTAGTGTAAAGGTTCATTAATGTTGTCATGTATGACAGGATTTACTTCTTTTTAAAGGCTGAATAATATCCTTTTGTATGAATTTACCACATTTTCTGTATTCATTCATCCTTCCATGGACATTTAGGTTGCTTCTGTATCTTGACACTTGTGAACACTGCTTCTGGGAATATGGGAGTATTAATGCCTCTCTGGGATACTGCTGTCAGTCATTCTAAATACATACTTGGAAATAGGATTGATAGATAATGTGTTGGTGCTATTTTTACTTTTCAAAGAATCTTCACATTATTCTTCACAGAAACTACACAGCTCTGCATTCTTACCCACAATGTACAAGGATTTTAAGATCTCCACATCCTTGCCAGCACTTAGTGTCTTTTGTTTCCTTGATAATAGCCATCCTAACAGGTGTTAGGTGATGTATCATTGTGGCTTGGATTTGAATTTCCCTGATGATTAGTGACATCGAGAATCTATCATATACCTATTGGACATTTATTTCCTTATATTTGTATGTCTTTGAAAAAAATGTCCACTCAAGTCTTTAGTCCATTTATTAATTTGGTTACCAGGCTTTCTACTTGTTTGCCATTGAGTGTAGGAGTTCTTTCTATATTTTGAACATTAACCCTTACCAAATACACTTTGTAAATATTTTCTTCCCTCTATAGATTTTCTTCTCACTCTGTTGATTGTTGATTGTTTCTTTTGCTGAGAAAGAGATTTTTAGTGTGATGTAGTTCTGCTTTTCTATTTTTAGTTTTATTGCTTATGTTTTTGTGTGTCGTGTCAGTTAAATCTTTGCAAAGTTCAATGTCAGGAGGCTTTTCCCCTATGTTTTCTTCAAAGGAGTTGTAAAGCTTTATGTCTTACATTTAAATCTTTAATCCATTTTGTGTTGATTTCTGTGCATGGAGTAAGAGTACAATATCATTCTTTTTCATGTGGATATCGAGTTTTCCCACACCATTTGTTGATGTCTTGGCACCCTTGATATTATGTGTTATTGGTACCCTTGTCAAGGATCAGTTGACCATATATACATGAGGTTATTATGGGCACCATCAGTCTATTCCTTTATCTTTATGCCAGTACCATAGTGTTCTGAATTACTGTAGCTTTGTAATATATTTTGAAAACAGGAAGCCAGCTTTGTTCTTTTTTTCCAAATTAATTTATTTATTCATGGCCTTTTGTGGTTACATATGAATTTTAGAATGTTTTTTCTATTTTTGTTAAAAAATGCCTTTGGTATTTTGACAGAGATTACACTGAATCTATAGATCTCATTAGGAAGCATGGGCAATAATATGTTTCCAAACCATGAATTCTAGATGGCTTTATTTTTCGTTTGTGTCATCTTTAATTTAGTTGATCAAAGTTATGTATTTTTCAATGTATAAGTCGTTTAGATCCTTAGTGAAGATTACTTTTCAGTATTGTTTTCTTCTTGGTGCCTTTGTAATTGACATTTTTAATTTTGTTTTCAGATAGTTTGTCAATAGTGTATAGAAATGCAACTGATTTTTTAATTTGATTTTTTTATCCTGCAAATTTACTAAAGTCATTTATTAGCTCTCAAATTTTTCTTAAGGGTATTTTAGGGTTTTCCTATATATAAGATCATGTCATCTTCAAATAGGCATGCCATTCATTTATTTGGCCTGATTATTCTGGCTAGGACTTTCAATAATATGTTGAATGAAGTGAGAGAATAATCCCTGCTTGTTCCTAATCTGAGAAGAAAGAGTTTCAGTTTTTCACCATTAAGTATAATGTTAGCTGTGGTTTCTCATATATGTTCTTTATTATATGGAGGTAATTTCCTTCTATTGCTAGTTTGGTGAGAGCTTTTATCATGAACATTTGTTGAACTTTCCTACATGCTTTTTCTTCATGAGATAATGTGATTTTTATCCTTTATTTTGTTAATGTACGGTCTCACATGGATTTTCATATGATTTTCAACAGCCCTCATATCCCAGAGATAAATCACACTTGGTCATTGTATATGACTCTTTTAGTATATTGTTGAGTTTGTAGAGATGTTTATATCTATATGCATCAGAGATTTGGGCTGGTAGTTTTATTTCCTTATGTTGTCTTTGTCTGACTTTGATATCAGGATAATGCAGGCCCCATAAAATGAGTTTGGAAGTGTCTGTCCTCTTTAATGATAAGGAAAGACTTGAGAAAATTAGAGTCATTTCTTTCTTAAAGGTTTGGTAGAATTCACCAGTGAAGCCATCTGGTCCTGAGAATTCCTTTGTTGGAAGATCTTTTTATTATTGTATAAATATCAGTACTAGTTAGAATGGTGCTGTTCATGCTTTTTAATTCTTCATGATTTAGTTTTGGTAGATTGTATATTTATAGGAATTAATTAATTTCTTCTTGGACATCCAGTTTATTGGTTTATAATTTTTCATAGTAGTTTCTTTTGAGTCATTTTACAATTTCTGTTGCATCTGTTATAATGGCTGTTTATTTCTGATTTTATTTATTGAGTCATCTCTGTTTTTTTCTTGGTTTAGTAAGGCTTAGTCAGTTGTTTATCTCAACAAAAAACAAACCATAGTTTTGTCAGTTTTTTCTATCATTTTTCTATTTGCTATTTCATTTATTTCTGCTCTAACTTCTGCTGTTTCTTTCTGTCTTCTAACTCTGGGCTTGGTTTGTTCTTTTTCTATCTCTTTGAGGTGCAAAATTAGTGGGGTTTTTTGAGATACTTCTTCTTTTCAAATGTATGTACTTATCACTCTGAACTTTCTCCTTATTACTGCTTATGCTATACTCCATAAGATTTGGTATATTGTATGTACATGAAAATAAATGTTTAAAGTCTATTTTGACAAATTCAATGAGAAAAAGAAAAAGACATATAGGAAAACTAAAAAGTAAACCAAATGATTAACCAATCATAATGTATGGACATTAATGAGATTCTAACTGAAACCATGTTTAAAAATTTTTTAAATCCCCTATGTTTATGAAACAGCTGGGAATTTACCACCTACATGTCCAAATATTTGTAATATAAAGAAAATATTGCTTTTGTTAAGTGTAAGGAAGTGGTTGTTGCTATTTTAAGTCTTTAATTTTTAGAGATTTTTAATATTTGAAAAAAATTATCAATCTCTGGAATTTTCTATAAATTAATATTGTGAGTAGCGTCTTCATTGTTCATATATTTAAAGAAATATTGACCACAAATCATTAATTGTCAAATTTGATGATATATTAGGTATACATTCATAATAATGTTGCAGACAATTAATTTTATTCTTAAGAATTCATCATGAAGTTTATAATTTATTTAACTTAAGAAGTAAATTAGGTACCAAGATTAGTGAAAAATTGAGAATAACGATGTTGACACATTTTCAATATTCTCAAAATACTACTTTATTCTTATTGCCAGTGAAAGATATGCACAGTTTGGAAATGTAGAAAAAATATTATGGACAAAATAATTACCCACAACTCCACACCCATGAGTTGTCTTAAGGTGATATTTTAAAATATTTTTCTCTGGCTCTTTAGGAAATGAATTTAATTTTTTTCATTATAATTATTCAATATATTCCAGAGAATTTATATGACTAATATGTAAGCATAATGAATAATAATAAAAAATAAGTGAAATCCCCACATACTTGTGACAAATTATCTTTTCTAATATTGACAAAACCAAGACTAGAATGCATCTATAAAAATGGATGTGAAAAACATTTATGTAAAGGATTATAGAAACACAACTAAAAAACAAAACTGAAAAACTAAAAGAGCATTTAAATACACAGGCAGGTGTCAATTTTAGTTGCTGAGGAATTTCTTATCTAGAACTTCTCTTTCTGAACCTTCATTTACAGTTGTACATATTCCTGATGTCTGGGGGCAATTAACACCAGAGATAAAATAATTTCCTATAATTGTGCAGCCCAACTATTTTTCTTCATTTTCTGAATACTCATGTATGTTAATCCCTCTGCAAAAAAAAGGCATTATTGACCAAAGGAGTAACTATTCTCAGTACCTCTGTTGCCCCATGCTGATTCCCTCCACTTACTCCCTATGAAACCAGTTAAATAAACACTTTCAAAGATTTTGACTTTATCGTACTCTTTTATACAAACAAATCAATGTATTTATTAATATGAATGAATGCCATCAAGAAGATTCAATAAAGGAAAATTGAAATTTTAACCTTTTGATTTACTATCTTCTTACACCTATGTCACAACTGCAGGAAATGCTGAGCTCATTTGTCAAACATTCTTTATAACTTGGAAGTGGCTGTATTTGTGTCTTCTTTTAAAACTATCTGTAGTTTCCATTGTTGGCTCCTCCCTGCCACTGACCCACAGGGAAGAGAGGCAACACGATGAGATTTTGAAGACCTGAAAGTACCAGCCAGGGGTCTCAAGGTGTCACAGCTCAAGAGTGATGCTGAGAGAGCACCTCTCACATTTATTGCTCAGAAAACACAGTAGACATCCAGGGAAATTCATGCTACATAATAATTAATAGAGGTCCGGGAAAAACCACATTACATCGTGATTGATGATCTACTTCTGCTTAGAGGAAGCAAT